>JAOVVF010000051.1:5316605-5329670 GCA_028565595.1 Duopalatinus emarginatus
CAGCACAAACTCGAGACGTGTAGGTAGCAGTTTGGCTCGACGCGCTGATTTCCTATAAATAGATTGAATTATGAGACTTTTCCTTTACTGCCACCCTGAAAATAGACCCTGCTGCTTACTACACTTATACGTCCCACTGTTAAAGTATCAGATTCAGAATAAACTCCAGTGAAACCCGAGACACACTTCAGTGCCATATGAGAGAGGCGTTTCGGGCTGTAACTCAATTACTGCCGCTCTAATGTTTTGACTACATGTCAAATTTCATAGATCATGTGTTGTCCTAAACATTACAGCATTACTCGTTTGCTGCTCTTTCCACCACATCAGGTTACTCTTGCTACGTTTCCATGGGCCGCCCATTGCTACAGCTTTTCTTTACCGAACTGGAGCATAATGACAAAGTTTGAACTGCATTTAGACTTATTTGCCTTTAGGAAAATATGAATAGCTGTAAGTGTGGAGCACGGAGACTGTGCTGCTTTGCCCATCTGTGACACAAAACTCTTGGCTATAGATACGCGGGGACGAATCGGGATAAACAGACAGGCGGACGAGATGAGGTAACGTCGGTCAGCGTGTTGGACCTACCTGACCTTTTACTGAGTTTATTCTAATGGCCCATAAAATATATGCGTATGTGTAGCTTTACATTGACTCAATGTTTTTTCTGGTTAGACTCCGACTATAGACATGTTTATATTGTCTGCGGATCCAGAAAGCCAAATTTACAACCTGAACGACCACAGAATGTGCACAAGCCTTTTTTTTATATAAATGGATTTTAAATATAGAGATTCAGGCAACGTGTGGTGCATTAACAACTATGAGGCAATTCAACGTTACTGGAATTCGGACCGTCAGCGGAGCTCTGAAAAGCAACAATAATGAACGAAGCTAAGCTAAAAAGAAAAGGATGTTGATGTTAACCTTTAATCTATTAGACTGCTAGCTGTAGTCTGACTAGCGGTCATCTACATCACTGCACTATCACATCAGTCCTGAGGCACCGAGCCCTTGTGGGATTTACCCCGAGCTTACAGTTTATTTAAAGCCTGGCCCCAGGGGCAAATGCAGCTCGTAGACAGATGTTAGTTGTTGTTTCTCTGCTGCAAATGAAACTGCTGTGTTCATGTTTTGTCCGACTACAGACAAAATCACACAGTGAACACAGAGCAGCTGTGATTGGAAAATGGGTCGTACACAATTCTACGTTTTTATCAAGTGCTACAGCAGATGCTTGAGAGAGACTGTTGGGGTAAATTAAGGGATTTAAAGTTGTGGGGCATAATGAAACATATGATGGGCAGTGAAAAAAAATATTTAGAGGAAACAATCTAAAGCACCTGCAGTCACATTTTAATTAAATGAAACAATTGAAAGATGAAAGTGAACTGTTTGCCTACTGTGTTTGAACACAGAGGAATGTAACCTCCATATTTAACCCATCTGTGCAGTGAAACACACACACCAGTGAACACTAGGGGGCAGTGTACACACTTGCCCGGAGCAGGGGGCAGCCCCAAACCACAGCGCCCAGGGAGCAGTTGGGGGAGTTGGGTGCCTTGTTCAAGGGCACCTCAGTCATATCTTTCGCCCTGGGTGGGGATCGAACCTGTGACCTTCCGGTCACGAGAAGGTCTAACCACTAGGCCATGGCTGTCTGTAAATGACCATGACTAAAACACAGCAACGTATGAACTAATTATTCAGTTAAATCATTTTGTTAAGTCATGGTTTCCTTTTTTCAGGACATGTGACTCTGCTGTTAACTGACAGAATAGACATGTTAATAAATGAACAGCTACTGAGAAACACTCATGTGATCATCAAATCGGAGTTCGACACTCTGAGTAAAGCCTAGACGCAGCTCGTTCATGGCAGTGTGGAGCAGAAACATGGCATCAGTAGTCCCTCAGTCATCAGCGAGGTGAGGCCAGGCTGACTCAGCACACATGAACACAGACTGAAAGGCTCCTTACGTTTTGTGGGTTTCTTTTAGCTGGTTTTCCTGGGCCTCCAGTTCTTGTTTAGCTGAAAAACAGAGAGAAAACAAATACAGGCACTTTTTTTTTTTTTTAAATAGCCACCAAAGCATGAAGCATTGCAGTTATGTCACAAACATGGAACAGATGTGTAGAAAGTGAAAGCACAACTTAACTCCAAAAAAACCTCAAATAAAACAGTCATTGCTGTCAGTGTGTGTGTGTGTGTGTGTGTGTTAATATCTCAGTACTGTGGCTGTGATATTCAGCTGTTGAAGCTGACTGGTTTTACACAGGGACAGAGAGCTTGGCTGGGCCTCATGCTTCAGTGTGTACAGACGGTTTTCACTTATCAACGCTTTGCACCAGCATGTGTTCCTTTTCCCCAGGCATCTGGCTCATAACACAAGTCCTGATTCAGAAAGACGTGTGTGCATGTCTGTGGTACCACTGCTATACTTTACTGTACTCATACAGTGTGGGGGTGGGGGTGGGGGGGGTGGTAGCATTTTTCCATGACATTATATTTGCATTTAGTGTTTGATTAATATTTTGAAGGAATGTCCCTTTTACCTTTCAGTAGTTGTATGTACTGTAAAAGGACGAGGTCTCAGTGAAGAACTCCAGTTTGTAATTTAACATGCTAGCAAGTCATATATTAAGACAGGTTTATACTGGTTAATAGGTTTATACTGGTTAACTGCAGTACTCATTTATTTAAACACAATGCAATGACATTTCTAAATACCAAGCGCATTTATACTAGCTGGCTGAAAATAAATAAATAAAAAGGCACTCTAATTGGACAGCTCTGTTATGTTATATGGCAACAAAATGAAGTCCCACAGCGTACCTGAATAAAGTGACTGATCAGATCAGATCAGATCACAACATCATGTCGTCCTTCCTGACGGTACGGACGTATTCCAGGATAAAAACACCTACACATTTATCAGGCTCAAACAGTGAGGAGTGAGAGAGTGATTCAGGGAGCATGAGGAATCACTGACCTTAACACCACTGAAAGGCTTTGGTGGTTCAAGAGTGGTTCAACTCTCCTGTCACCAACAAGACCCTGATATGAGTAACCAAGATCCTATATTGAATAATACTACTCAGGATAATAGTGTTTATAAGCACTTATTTCCCCTCTGTGTTTTTCACCTGTTCTGTATTTTACATGCTGTTATTAAGGACCAGTTGAAATCAACAAGGTTTACTTTATTATATCTTAAAAATTACTCAAAACTTTTTTTTTTAATTATGTAATAGATTCAGTTTGGCTCTGTGCCAACAGCAAAGGAGTCAAAATCCAGACAAGCAAAATTCAAATGTATAACTCAGAAATTTGACTTGGTGAAACCAATGACATCAGAATAAGACGTAGACGAGCTCACTAGGATTAAAAAAGAGTGTGAAAGAAAACATAAATCAAATAAATATATTTACATTAAATCACAGTAGGAATCAAATACTTGAGAATAAATATATAAGAATAAAACAGTCTAGATGAATCTGAATTGTGACTGAGGTACTGACGTACATCACATGTCTATTGCACTCTCCAGCACGTTGGCTGGACCATGGAAGTGTGTGTAAATCGGTAAATCTGTAAAATGAGTAAAAATCTTCATGGCTTTGGCTGTTTCAGGATCATGTCTGAGTTACATAACGATCCTCTGCCTCAGGACGGGTGCCCTTCAGTGCTCGGTTTGATTTGTCGTATGGTCTGGAATCTGACTTTAGGTGGAGGGCGAAGACAAAATGTCAAAGCAGACAATACATGCAGCTTTCTAGGACAAACTGTAACTTATTTTCAGTTTGAACAGCACAAAGCCGAGCCTGGTGACAAAGACGGTTGTGCCTTCACCAAATATCTCAGCATTAAGGTCCATATTAGAAGCAGCAACCACAGTCATGTCTGTTACAACGTGCACACTGTGCCTCTTTGACTGTCTGGATTTTCTAATTCAGAAAAGTCCCCTGAACTTCAAAAACGCAATGAAATACGCACACACACGCACACACGCATACAGAAACAGAAGAGAAGAAAGAGAAGATAAAGTGAAATTTGCTCTGATCTACAGCTTGCTCTGTTGGAGAATATCATCTCACTGAGTGCAGTGGACTTCACAGACACATCAGACGTGAAGATCTACAGCTTCACACATGAAACCCTTCGATTCGTCTTCCCGCATGTGGGACCAATTGTGTCGGAGATGGTTACTTAAAAAGCGACTAAGCAGACAACATGCCGGCGCTAATTGTTTATCATCGGGTGGCCAAATCAGCGACTTTATGGGACTGCTGGATGTTTTCAATTGCCTTCAGGAAGTGGGTTGGTATCCACACACTCGTCTCTCACCACCTGCAGCTTCACCTCTTCTAGGTGGACATACAGTTCACTGTATAAAATAAACTCCTCCAATGACAACATGATCAGATTTGAAGGGCGAGGCCATAAACTGTAATAAAATTGTAATTACTGGTGAGTGAATATAAAGGCCAGGACTCCTTCTTCAGATACACACACAGGTTTTTTTTAAAGTCTAAAATTCCTCCACACACAGGAATGCATGCAGAAATGAAGGGGTTTTTTTTAAAGAGAAGAAGAAATACAGGGCGAGCGCAGACATAACAGAGGCGCTGCTCTACGTCTGCTTTCACTTGTGCGCCCTGACCCATCTCGAGCTCGAGCAATAACACTTGATGACAGTGTCGAGTCTGCATTTTACCCAGCCATTATAAATAACAGCGGCTTTTCTGAAACGAACCGTCACAGGCGCCTGGTGGCGTTTTTTAAGCTTGAGCAGTCACACACGTCCCGTGAACCGTCACTTCTGAAACCGGGAAATTTTCTGGGGGTGGGGGTGGGAGGGTGGTTTGCAAGAGTTCACAGAGCTTTGAATATTGGAATAAAGGAAATGATTGAGTGTATAATGGTGCGTCTCTGCGAAGCGTCAAGCTCACCCGTGATGTCTTTATTTGCTTTGGCAGTGACTTCCTCCATCAGTCAAAAGGAGGGAAAAAAAGGAAGATGGATTAAAAGGCAAAGAGGGAAAGCCAGTGGGCAAGATGTTTGGATGCGTATGAGAGGTTTATCGACGTTCCATGCTAAATAAGTCTGTAACTCTTCAGAAAGGATAAAGATGGTCTGCGCAAAGTGAAAAATGGAGTGCTGGCTCTTTGAAGTGGATGTGAAAGACAATACAGGAAAAACAAAAGGGTGAATTGTCGTCGCCAGTGTGTCTTAGCGCTCCAGGCTGGGGAAAGGCCATGCAGAACAGGGTGATGAAGCTTGTGTGTGTGTGTGTGTGTGTGTAAAACAGATTCTATGAAGTGCAGGGGCCTGTGAAGGTCAGCGACCTGGTGCTCTTTGACAAATTGAAGCCGGTAGTGGATAAAGGAGTTCAGAGCATGAACACTGCACTCCCCCTGTCTTCAGCACTGTCTGGGGATGAGTGTAAATGTGTGTGTGTGTGTGTGTGTGTGTGTGTGTGACAGAGAGAGAGAGAGAGAGAGATGAGCAAGGTGTCTGTAAGAAGCAGGACTTACTGACAGATTTGGTTTTGATTTGTGTGAATGTCAGGAGTGACATGAGTCTATCAGACCTGTAGTGACGGTGAAGAGACGACCTGTACTGTGTACAGTACTGAGTCCTAACTACACAGCCCAATCCTTACGTACGTGGAAAAACAACGCATGACACTGACAAAAAAAAGCTTAACAATCAGATGTTTTTCTAAATTTAAATAAAAAAAAGGGGAATAAGTGAATGTCTACAGATGGATTTACAGCCCTACACTCTCTAGGTTTTCCAGACTTGTGCAGGAAGACTGGACTAATATCAGATAATTCTGTCTGATCCTCTGCAAAAGACAACATGCCACACTGAGAAAAAAACAAAACAAAAACACAAAGCATCAAATATTAAAGGGAAAAAAAGCGCCACGTCATACAGTGAGTACTTCTGCTCAAAATAGCCACCGATCAGGATCAGGAAGATTTTATTACCTCATTATTACACATGTGGGGTTTATACATCCACACACACAATTTTACACTAGTGTGAATCTGATGAAACGCTGTAAACTCACAGCTCGAGAACGGATTTCAGACTGCAATAGGAAATGTTCGTAAATAAACGACAGCGGTGAGCTATAAGCTGCGTTCACGCTAGGTTTTTATAGATGAAATCTTTTCAGCAAAATAATTTATTTTAATACACTTCTACAAAACAAGCATTTTCGGGCTGCAGAATTACAGAGCAAATCAATTTCTCAGTGAACCTTTGTGCCAAGGTTAAAACTGAACTTTGACTCGACGTGATGAATTCGCGTCCACTTTGGCTGCAGTGACCTGAAGCACGACATTTTATATATACAGCAGTATTCACGCTAGACATCATTTTCTCCTTCATAGCCCTCGTCCTCTTCCAAATCATACGTAAAGCTACTGTTTCCTCATTCTCACCGCAATATCACTAGCCAAGACTGATGCATATTGCGGTTGTAGATACTGAACAGCTCTGTTTCATGGTCCTCAGTGTGTGAGAGTGCCTCCTCTTGTAGTGTCAGATGACCCTCAGTTTGACTCTCAGAGCCTGGGTCACAGAGGGACAGATTAATCTGACGTAAGGTTAGCAAAATCTCATGCTCGCTGGAGCTCAGGGGTCATGACAGATTAGCGGGACGTGGCTAAGTGGAACGCCGTCCTCTGCTTCCTAATCACAGCCAGACCACCCGATTTCACCCAGCGCTGTGAGCAGGATGCCTCAGTCACTTTGATTTATACACTAATTCCCCTCACTCACTGGGGGGAGGACAGAGAGACAGAGTGACACAGAGAGAGAGAAAGAGAGAGAGACAGGGAGAGAGAGAGAGAGAGAGAGAGAGAGAGAGAGAGAGCACACAAGGGTGGCTGATTCTTTCCAACCGGTGAGGTTAAGAATGTGAGGAATGACAATTGGGAGTCAATTCCTGGGAACGTGGTCTTTGATACGGTTCCACAACGAGACCTCTGACTGTCATCCTTCCAAAACTGCTGCTTTTCCTCAGAATGCAAAAGCTCCATAGTGTAAATAAACAAACATGCACTGCTGAACACACACACACACACACACACACACACACAGCAGTGTGACTAGTTGAACAGAAAGCAGGATATTTAAAAGAAACCAGTGTCTTCTGTGAACCTGCCTTCAGACTCGGCTGTGGTATATCATCAATAAGACTTTACTTATTCGGATTTTCTCACCTACACCTACTGTCTACATGCACCAGGACTAATTCCTAGTATGGCAGTGTATTTAGGCAGTAAAAATCATTCTGGCTGTTATACTTATATATAGACTTTCTCTCTTAAAACCTATGGTGAAAATATAAATAGGGAGCTTAAAATAACTATAATAATAACAATAATAATAATAACAATAATAATAATAACAATGATAATGATAATAGGTCACAATAACAGACTCAGGGGAGCCCATGACACAGACAGTGTGTGATTATTAATAAACTCTTCTATATAAAAACATTACTGAGTTTATTAACTGTTCACTGAGGGACACTGATTGTCTGTTTATATACAGTTTAAAATGCATGATCATTGTTCTGTACCTTGGTATAATTTGTACGTTTAGAGAAATCATTTGGAATCTGAAGCTGTATGTGAGTCTCGATCTCCAATGTTCTTAAACTTTCTGACTCGGACACAGTCAAGGACAAATGCTCAGAGAAAACAAGTGAGAGATGAGGTGCGTCTTAACTGATGATTAGATTATGACTGATTTGATTTAGGCAGCGTATTTTTCTTACAGTTTTTACATTCCAACACACATGAAACAGGACATCTTAGGACATAAAAATATCCTGAATAAGTTTCAATACTATTCTCGACTATCTACCGTTTCTCATAACAAAACATTACACATAAAAACATTAAAAGAGTACAAGTGAAATATATTTAATAAAGCTTGATCTAGTGGCAGTTAATTAATCAAATGATTTGTGTATATTGCTAGAAAAGAAGCCAAATAAAATAATATCATAATAGCATTATATAAAAATATTTCATAGTAAAAATAATATACACAGATCAGCCATATTCACTTCCACCTGTCATGGTTGTTGTGTCTGATCTGTTATACACATATCCATGTGCTCACGGCTAGGTGTTTACATGTCAGAGCAAACGAATCAGAAGACGAGAGGAGGAGACAAAAACAAAAAAACAAAAACTAGCAGATCAAAATGACTAATCAGCTCAATTTCAGTTCTCTACTGTGAATAAACATCATGAACCTCGTTCGTGATGAAAGCCGTGATGTGCGTCAGTGTGACTGGGCTCACCTCGGCTCACAAACTCTTCCATTTTGTCCTTGAAGGGCTGCAGGTGCTCTTCAGAGGAGACGCGACACACCTTCTCCACCTCTGCAGTGCAAGCTGAGCAACAAATAAAAGGGAGACAGGAAAAGAGAGAGAGGTCACACATGACTAAAACACAGTAATGAACAGCAGCTCAGGATGAAGACAGACAGACGTCTGATATTTAACAACTCAGGACTATGGTGATGCTGATAACTGCTTGCATGCTGTAGTTTATGAGCAAACAAATACATTTAAAAGGTTAGCAAGTCATGACAGATGTAACAGAGGGATGTTTCAGGTCTTTGAAAATCATTTTCCAAGAAAACTTTTTTTTAATGGACTGAGCAAAAATAAAAACTTATAAAAAAATATAAAAACAAAAACAAAACAGTGCCTCATTTTTGAGGCCACTCTTTCTGATCTCTGCACCACATGAAGTGTTTTCCCCTCACTGCCAAACAGATGGATGTACTAAGTGTCATCCTGGTGTCACTTAATATATTAAACATCCAGCCGTACTTTTCTCCATGAGAAAGAAACAGCCGTGTAATCCCCCACAGTGACACGTTCTCACCATCAATACCGCTGATTATTTCTCAGCAGCTCATGGCTATGCAGGTGACATGAAACCTGCTCACCATTACACACAAGAGAAATGCCTGAATCTGATGAGGAAAAACACAAACCAGCAGTATTATATAGACAGAAGGATGATTCGACTGAGTTACAGGAGTGAAAAGCTGTCAGTTCGTCACATACATCACCACTGCACGGCCACGGACTGGTCCACAACAATTACAGGACCACCCGTAAATCCGCCCGGGAGCTTCAAATGGAAAGATGGCAGAGGTGAAAGGAAAAGTGGGCCTCGGCTTTCCTGCCAGAGTGTCTTTGATCATCGAGCAAAACACGGCACAATTACACCAATTACGATCAGATCAGCATCAGTGAATCTCTGTCAATTTCCTTAGCCGTAACCTCTCGTGGCCATGTTGAGGGTGTGTTTAATACGAGACGGACAAGAGAAACCTAGCATCAGTCCAAGGTGTCTAAAATAAGGACAGAGTACAGAGGTGCGGACAAACAGCTGCTGAGCTTTAGTCAACTTCGGTTCATCACCTGGGATCAAATTTATATACATTTAAAATTCATATCCAAATTTTATACTCTGAAGTACCAGGAAAAAAACTGGTGCAGATTTGGTGGTGGTTCATAACAGTATGGGGTTTGTTTAGCTAGCATTCTATGGGAACTCTGGTACTTATCTGGGTTTCGTCACCAGACTTCAACGTTATAAAACACATCCAAGATGCCCTGCAATGCACAATGCACAGAAATCTTACACTTCACAATACAACAGAATTGTGAGTACACTGCAGGAGGTGTGCGGTTCACTGCCTACAGAGCTCATGTACAGAGTCCATGACCTACCAAGTATTGTTTAAAACTGCATTGGAACAAAGTCCATTGTTAAATACATGATATGAATCAAATGTATTTAAAACTAAACACTATTGGTAGTAGTAATAATGTTTATACTGTAGGTTTATACTAGTAAGATTTCTTATAGGGATGTTCCTCTGTAATGAGCCTAATGTCTCATGTCTCTATACATCTGATACGTTATTGATACACTGAACTAGCAATGTGAAAGGATATGACTGACTACTGTGACGCAGAGTGATTCAACACAGTGTGAGTCAGTGTGAATGAAAGAACATGACGCTATGTAATTCAGTACGGTACAGGACACGCCACCAGCTCAGCTCAGCTCAGGTCAGCTCAGCTCAGCTCAGCTCAGGCCAGGCTTGGCCTTCTTGATGAGAACTGGCCACTGACAGCAGTAGAGATGACAGAGGAGGAATCAGACTAAACAGAATATTATTAGCCACATTTATAAATAATGAAGTCATAAAGCCTTAATTAAGAATGAAAAAAAAAACCAGGTATTACTGACAGGAAGAAACAACAGATCCCAAGTTCATCCCAGTGCACACTTTTTAATCGAGGAACGACTGCTTGAAATAATCCTGGAACAATGTGTTTCAGCCTCTCTATACGTCTCAAGTTAAATAGAAAAAAAGGAACAAAACAGATCTATCAAACGTGATGTGATGTGGTGGAAAAACACTTGTGTAGTGCTGATAGTGTACAGGAGTGCGCTACAAGAGTATTAGGACACGTGTCTTAATCATTCAACATCATTTAGTCCCGTTACCACATGTGGAGCTGGCCCTGCATCACCAAGCACAGTGTTAAGCGTCGGATGGAGCTGTGTAAATCACATGACCACTGGACTGTAGAGGAGCGAATGTGTGTTCTGTGGAGTGACAAATCACACTTTATCTGACAGTCTGAGGGACAGGTCTGGGTATGCTATTGTCGCATGGTGTCAGCTGTAAAGTTTGGTGAAGGAGGGATGATGATATGGGGCTGGTTTTCAGGGGTTGGTCTTTGTTTCAGTGAAGAAGATTGGAAGCTGCACAAGGGGGGGGGGTGTTGGGGCAACTGTATATTAATGCCTGTGGATTCAGACGTAGGTGTAGCATAGTTGTCCCAGTACTTTGTCCATATAACGTATATTCACCTTTCCTTAACGTAACATTTAAAAAATGTTTTGTTATTTTTTTGTTTTTTAAAGATTATGTGAATGTATAGCCAGTGTATACAGGTTTCTGTGAATAAGCTATTCAATCATTTTTCTCATGGATCAAATTCTTTTACTATATACATCGATCTGTAAGTGGACATAGCACTTTAATATAACCCAGAGGTTTACAGTATATTACAGCTGGAAGTACTGTCATTTGTAGAAAATTAAATCAGTGCCTAATTGGAGAATTCAGCACCAATAATAATAATAATAATAACAACAACAACAATGTCATTAATCTGGGTGAGTGTTCGACATTCCAGCACTACATACCCTGATGAGTTCCCCCTCATTCATGCATTTCTCCTGCCTGAAATACTTCTCACCATCAGTCAGAGCAGCTCAGCTCTTATTCAACCCTGGACGTTGCTACAGGATGTGGAGTTTAGACCAGTTAACCCTTTCCCAAGTTTGGTCATGCTGATGCTGCTGGAATAATGAACGTTACGGCAGCTCCTTGTCATCCCTAACGACGACCAAGCGTTAACTTCTGAAACATACTGAGAAACCGATCACATGCAAAAATAAGGAGGTGGCGAGGTTAAAGAGCCTCTATTAAAAGCTAACCGTCACATGTTCATTGATCTCAGGCCAGCTCAATGGTTCCTATTAAAGCCTGCGGTACCCGAGTCACATGCTCACTCGGATCAGTCCGAGAGTTTAGAAATGAGGACCAGATTAAGTGCTGAAACTTTTGAAAATTATTTAGTAGCGCTTTTCTGCTATAAATTAACAACCAGACTCTAAGGTAAATGGACATAATTCAATCCAGTAAGTGTGGCCTCTAGATATTTACCTAACTCCTTCCTGCCCCTTCAGTCGTGTGAATGATTATCCGATTCGTCAGCCTACAAACACCATCCAAATTTGCATGTCCAATTACTGAGAGAGTCTCCCGAAATAGCCTGCCCCTGATGGGCCGTGACCGGGAGCCGTTTGACCAGCAAGACCTTTGCTTTGTAGCTCGTCTGGGTCTGACCTGTCTGATTGATAGAGGGGGCATGAAGGGAGGGGAAGAGGAATTCGAGGGGAATGTGGGCAAAAAAAAAAAAAAAAAAAAAAAAAAAAAAAAAAAAAAAAAAACTGTTGAGGGAGAAGAGGGAGAGGAAGAAGAGGACAGGGCCTGTTAACCATTTCAAATGTGTTAACAACTTCCAGCCCCATAAACGGCTGACCTTGGGAAATAACCTCATGCTTAAAACCCACGTTCAAAGCCCTACACGAGCATGGATGCAGAGCCGGCGTTTACGCTGATGTTTACACATGGAAGTCGAAGCAATTTGACCACTGATTCAAGGCCTAAGCACTTAATTGGTGAAATAATTCATGTTGGACTTTTCAGGAATGAGGATCATTTTCTCAGTGTTTGGTTTATTGAATGGTGTTACGAGGCTTTCCCAAGGCTCAAAGACACACTTGGTGGTCACCTGTCATGTCCCTCCATCAACATCACTACTGATGTCTCTCACACTTTCACATTGTGAACGAGGCAAATCGAACCAACCGGATACTAGATGGAAGAATCATGACTTTATAAGAACAGTCTCTAAAGACAAGACTAAACAGTGGGCAAAGAAAAAAAAAAAATGTACCTGTATGCTTATGGATATCAAATACTCATCACTTTACCAGTCTTCACATCACTTTTACTGTTCCAACATAAATAATGACATAAAGACAACCAGTTCACAACATTATCTGCATCACATCTATTTTTCTTATCCAGTTCATGGCATTGCTGCAGTGCTCCTTTACCACAGGCTCAAAGTTTTAGCAGCTCACATCTACAAAAATGTTTTTTTTTTTAATCAAAAATACACAAATACATGACATTCTGCAGTTAGACTCTACTCACTGTAATTTAGCCCCCCCCCACACACACGTGTGATTGTTTTGCCATCACATGCCTAAATGCCTAAAGATTGAACACCTAGAAGGAACTGCCCCAAGGGGGAAGTCGTCAAATCGTTTTTACGGTCATTTCAACCATATACAGTGTTGTACAGTACACAGTGAAACAAAACAACGTTCCTCCAGGACCGAGGTGCTACACAGA
>JAOVVF010000051.1:5347173-5361280 GCA_028565595.1 Duopalatinus emarginatus
TTCCTCTCAAGGTTTCTTCCTTTTGTCATCTCAGGGAGTTTTTCCTTGCCACTGTCACCACCGGCTTCTCATCAGGAGTAAAATGTCTAAAATTCTATAAATGTATATTTGACCCTTTTTTTATGATTTCTGTAAAGCTGCTTTGGGACAATGTCCATTGTTGAAAGCGCTATACAAATAAAATTGAATTAAATTGAATTGATATAATGAAAATGTTTGCTGTTGTGAAATCTGCTTACACAGCAGTGCTCGGCTTTAAGGAGAGAAGGTTTGGGATTAGTCCAGTTCTTGAAGAACCCTGAACACATTGTGGTATACATCATCATGACTGCACGCTGCATTTTCTAACTGTGATTGCGGAAGGAACATATTATTCATATTACATAGTGATCGTTATAAAATTGACAAATGTCAACAAAATACTGTCAGCAATACCAGATTTGTCAGACTGGAGGACTGTGTTTGTGTGTCTATGCGCATCCAAATGTCCTAATAATACAGACATGTGGAAGTAACTTGTGCTGGAGCTCGAATTAGAAAATGCTGCTTGAAACACATGGTCTCTTTAAAAGGAGCAAAACATCTTTATTTGAGGTTACAGTTTGGTTTAAGATGACGTTTAAGTTCAGGATTAGAGACAGTTTAGCCCGATACCTTTATCCCACACATTTCTGCATGTTTAGGCATAATTAATGGTCGATGATGGCTCAAAGTAAACCAAGCTGACTTCACTGGCTTGACTTCTCATAGGGACTCGGTGACGTCATATGCTGTTTCCAGTTGAGTAAATTCAGCACGATGAAGACAAACGGTCGGGCCAATGGGCTTCGGCCATCTCAACCAAACAACGTCTGCAGAGAACCTTACCTCACGCACATGGTGAGGGTGAAATCTCTGCAGCCTGAAAAATCTGGCAACCACAATAATCGGAGGACATCAAAAGGCAGCGCAGAAGAGAGAAGCGGGAAATTCCTCTGAAATTTCAGACTGGATGTCTAACAAAGGAATCATACGATTACGCAGAGCTGAGCCCATATGAAACAAACCAGACCATGTGGATGAGTTAGGAGATGTATAAACACATTGATTGGATGAAAATTAAGTACAAATTCCCCTGGCACCAGAATAAGATATACAACATTTCTTGCTAGGAGTCGTCCTGTGCATTGGAGAGAAGGCAAAAGAAAGAAGACATGTCTACCCTGTGTCCAGTATCTGCCCTCATTTGGTCTGGGTGGTCTGATGTGTCCAGGAAGTGTCCAGGCCCCAAATCGGGACTTTCTGAAACATTACCGACACCTTCTGCCTATTCCTGAGCTGTGAGAACCTTCTCTAAAGCAGTTAAGACGAGACAATGAAGAGTAAACAATTTTAACACTCCAATTCACGAGAGTTCATTTGTTATTAAAGAGGTGAAAGGTCAGAGGTCATGACCAAAAATAGAAAATGTCAGCCATTTGTTTCGGTTTATTCTGTCAAGCAGCAGGATCTGGATCCGCTTTTTGTTTGATATTAGAACGTCTAATGATATCGATCCTTCCTCTGGCTTCGTTGAGAAGCCGCTGATTGTTGCCATAGCAGCAGATGTCAGCTCGAGAGCATCCCGTTCATTCGCTTTTCAGTCATGTTTATTTGGCAAAGCCTCAACAGCTCTAAATATCCGAGCGAAGCAGAGGAGCATATTGTTTTCAGATTTCTTGCTCCACAGCTACTCATGCGACTCCCAAACACGGCTTCCTGCTGAGGAACGCGCTTTCCCAGCGCGTTTCAAAACGTTTCAAAATGTTTGCACTCCGACATCAAAAGACATGCAGCTGAAACGGGTCACCATGCTAAGCAAGAAACGGAGGAAGGCTCTGGATTAACCGCTGGCTGTTGACTGCATTTTTAAGCTCAGGAACATGGCTGATGTGCGCTACCACAACTTGAAAGGCATCCGTTAAGTCCTTCTCAGCTTCTCCTGAATAATGCAGCCGACCGCAAACCGATCAGCAAATTTCACACCCTCACATATGGCATGGAAGAGTGTGAACCTGCTTGAACAAAACTGAATATAACTGGTGGAGACTGCACCACCACACACTCACACCCTTCCCCTGAGATAACTGAGGGTGAATGGACGCGGGTCAGTTATTTAAAAATGACATGTTACTCGTAGACATGACCTGTCCAGATCGTTTCAAGCTCCTGTAAGACATGGCAGTGGTAAAATTCTATGTGGTAAAAACGCTGCTATAAAATACAGAACTGTCAGTCTATATTTAACTTAAATAAAATAATGAACAGGGATTTAAACACAAACATTGGTACAGGTCCAGTTACTCCAGCAACTAACATGACTGGATGACTAGGACAATGACCTTCGTGTCATTCCATGCCAAATCACTCAGAGGCTTGCAGGTGACCATCTTAGATTGTGATGAGAAAACAAATTAATCTTATGTGCAGTAATAAACACCTACAAAATCCTGGGGTGAAATTCCCATTATTTCAGGAGTTATGTCATCTTTAAATTTAGCTGCCACGCCCCCTTTTCATACTCGTGATCTGCAGCTATGATCTGTAAGGATAAAAATTAGTATCCTAGCTCAGTTTTGTCCACTCTTTTAGAATATGGCATCAGAATGAACAGTGTGAGCAGCAGCAAGTTGTGAGCTGCCAAACTCAAATTTTGGTTGGAGGCGAACACCATTTTAGGATTTTGAGCCTTGGGTCACCTGTTTATACTATAAGATTATACTGGATTATTGTTATTTGGGGGGAGATACTATAAGGAAATGCACTGTTACCCCCAATCGAAGACAAGATCTCAGAGTTATAGGCATGCAGAACAGTCACCTTTAAAATAATAATAATAAAATAAAATAAAAAAAGGGGGATAATTAACTCTGTGGACAATTACCATTAGTAATTAACGCTGCTGAACGATCCATATCTCAGCTTTAATTGGTCACAATATCATCATCTCAAGTCAACTCCTTTTTATTTGACTTTCTCATTCAAAAACGTTTATTATTTATCACAATCTGGTCACCTGTTAACTTTTCTGAAAATTGTTTAATTTGGCACAGAACGACCCATTTTAATGCCAAGTATTAGTTTGCAGCTGTAAACTAAAGTATAGGTGATATTAATGTGATGAGTCAGCATTGTGTGTTTCACATGTTTTCATACTCGAAACCTCCTGACCGGCTTCCTGCCTCACTAGTCAGCTGCCTGTGTCTATCTGACATTGAAGTTCAGAAGGCAGGTTATTGAGATGCTCTAGTTAGACAGCGACTCACTTACTAAGCTAACAGTCAGCCTCGGGCCATTCGAACCAATTAACTGAGGCAAAACAACACAAGTTGTACTGCACTGAAAGCTGGGATTGCCTTTGCGGCTGAGGCAGCACACACAGACCCTCCCATGATATTTGGTCAGAATACAGCATCTCTGCATCTTTAGACACCTAAGGATTGAGGCGGCTTTCTTCTCAGGACCACATCGATGCCATCTACTGTATGTAATATCTTTACATTTTGAGACAGACTTAACAGGTCACTAGAAGGCCAGAGGTGGACAGTGTGTTTGTGTTGCCATGCCAACATACATACGAACTGACCGCCCACAGTAATAAATGTAATAAGATTCCAGCTGCGCCTAGACAAACCCCACCCATATCAGAACACAGAGGATCTGGTATAGCTAAAATTTCTGATATGCCACTAGAATTTTAGCTGTAAAAAGCATCTTTAAATAACATGAACATTAACATCAGCACACATTTTTAAATTGACCTTATATATAGCTTTTAAATACAGCTGTATAACTGCCTAGCATATCCTAAGATTAATTTAAATGTTTGTTGAGGAACACAGAGCTATGTGTGACACTGTTACTTCAAATCAAACCCCTTTCTAACCCAACTCAAGCTTCTTTCCCAGTAATAGACTTTCTCAGTAAAGTGAACCAAAGCAAAAAGTGGACAATATGGCTACCTTTATTTTGTACTATTTTATCCCATTATAATATAGTCATATATATGGCTATATATAACATATATGGCTTAAAAATAGACATAATACAGCCTGGGAAAAGCAGCCGGTTGGCTAACTAGCTGGCTAAGAGGCTGAGTGGCTAGCCCACTAGATAATAAGTAGTACATGAAAGTGTTTAACAAGTATAACATGGTCTCTAAAAGACTTGAGCTGGCTGGCTAGCTAGCAAGCAGCTAACAGGTTCATAGCGGCACCTTAAACAGAGCTATAAAATCAATATAACTAATCATTCTCAATTTACATCAATAAAATAAGTAAAAATAAATCTGGCAACATCGTATAACTATAAACTTTATATATTAAAATATATATATATATATAGACACACACACACACACACACACAAATATATGCTAAAGTCCATCTAAATGACTTTTCAGTGGGCTTCTGCATTTGAAATACATGTTGCTTATTTCTAGAATATTTAAATAAAAATGCCTTCAGATGCACCTAAACTCTGAGCTTTATGTACATGTTATAAACAGATTAATTCCATTTACTTAAAAGCAGCAGAGGTCATTTAATCTTGAAAAAGGAATTAAATACCTCTAATGTGTGTGTGTGTGTGTGTGTGTGTGTGTGTGTGTGTGTGTGTGTGTTACTTTCCCACATACAAACACAAAGCAACATTTCTAAACACAACAAACCAGCAGGCTTGAGTAAAGACAGACTGTCGGGCTGCTTGTAGTACTCTGTTACACTTCTCATCAGAAATATGGATCTCATAATCCTGTTTACCCTCAGAGTACCCAGAGTCTGCCCACGGTCCCGCAGCTATCTAAGCATCAGCAGATAACGTAGAGGAAACTCGCTCGCTACCACCCAGAATAAAGCAGACACGGTCACAGCTTCCACGCACATCACAGTCCGAATGGCTGTCCGGGCGACACACCGAGCATGGCCATATTTAATAAAGATCAAATGAAACGAAGAGGGAGAGCTTGCTCTTCGTCTCTGACCCCATCATGACTGCAATCCGGATATCCACGGCACGTAGAGGTCAAACGGACCGAAATGAACAGAGTCATGAACTTTTCCAGTTAATAATTAATGAACAATTACAAAATGCAGAAATCCAAGGCAGCTATTTTGATCTGTCTGCTACATCAAAGCCAGGCTTGTTCCCAAATAAACACCCCTATTTGGCAAACACATGTTTTCTCCATTCGCACATTTTCCCATGTGAGAAACTTCACCAGTTGAGGCTGTTCCTAATAACCGCTCCACGGACAGTTCAACCGAGGGTGCGAGCAATGTGTCCGACGGGCCGAGCTGACAAGAACGTTAACCACTCAGCCCATGTTTATCATCTGTTTACTGTTTACCCTGCTCGTGTTTATATTCTCTTTTAGTGCCCACCGGGCCTCTGGGTCTGCAGTGGCATTTATTACTTGCCGTGTTAATGTTAACCTGTTATTTATTGTTTGTGTACCAGTTCTGTCTGTCTGTCTGTGAAGATGTTTATTGGTCTCTGCCCCTGCTGAACACTGTGTGCGTTTAAACTCTTCATGTTCAGTGTTTGTTTATGTTTCATGTTTGTGTTGCTGCATTGTATTCACAGCACTCACCATGTTGGATGTCCTTCATGTCGAGGTGGAGGCTGGACATGAGAATCCCCACAGCCTGAGAGCGCTTGTTGTTTAACAGCTTCACCACCTACAGCAACGTGTACATGCAGACACACACAATCAGCAAATAATCAGCTAGATTCATTCATTAGATAAACGTTAGAGTCGGGCGGTGTTTGGGGGGGGGGGGGGGACAGTATTCACGTTTCATTGCAAAAAAAAAAAAATACAGTGTCGAACATTGCTTATTACATAAAAACAAGTAAGATTTATCTGTTGTTATAACCATGATCACATGACCAGACAGAACAGGAGAATAAGTCACAGGTCTGAACGAGGGAGAGCTCAGTGTGATCCTGACCTTCACTCAGAACAGTGGGAATAAACCTGCGCTACGGTTTAATAAACATTTATTCAGTGTTTCTACCAGGAAAATGAACTGGTTTATTTAGTCAGACTTGAGGAGGTTATAAACAGGGTGAACAATATGACCTGCTGTACTACAGACACCAAGAGTGGGACATGTCTGTCTTTCTGTCTCACACGACTACACACACGGGACGTCGACGGAATAGAAAGGTAGAAATTCTACTCTCTGAAATGACTGGGGGGTGGGTGGGGGGGTTCAGAGAAATGCCGATTCGAAATCGTCCATTGTGAACTAAGGTGCCCGACTGTACGCTGCGACACAGCGTGAGAGACCAGTGTGCATGTGTGGAACCGCGTCGGTTGTGTCATTTTCGACGTGCGCACCGTTATGCTAGTTGCAACGAGTCAAGTATGAACCTGGGTTTATTACAGATGAGATGAACATCTTAAAGTCCCAGTGTTCAATGTCGATACAAAGCAGAAATTTGGTGCGTCAGATGTTTTAAAAATACCGTCAGAATGAATAGTACAGGACATGAACTGGTGGAACTCATCACACACAGCTGTCAGAAACATCTGGAGGTGTACCAGGGGTTACATGGAACACCAGCTAAACAAAGCCCACATCATTACAGAGCCACCACCAGCCGCTACTTTTTTTTTTTTTTTAATACAGACTGCTACCAGTTTTTCTGGCACTTCAGTGTATATGAGGATAGGTTGCATTGCCAGAGGACTGATGAATCAGCAGCTGAGTTTAGTTTCTGTGTAAAGATGCATTTCTAACGGTCAGTAACTTGCATCTTTTTAATTGAACTTTCGAACATGATGCTGAGGAAATGACTGCATTACTACCTGAAGGCGACCGTGCTGGATCGAGACCTGTGTTAATATGAAGCTGCTCTGAGACGATGTCTGCTGTTAAACGTCTCAGACAAATGATCAACTGAATCAAGTCCCTCTTATTACCTCTCCATAACTGTTCTAATGCCACAGGGTAAACATGGCTGTTGGATATGTGGGTTATTGCCCCCATGAGCACTATCGTTCTTTCTGCTGTGGCTTTCTACGCCGATTGTAACACTACTGTTTTGAATTTGGCTACATTTCATTATGACAAGGCCATTTTGCATGTAACATCTGAGGCTTGTCTATGCACTTAATGAGAATCATGTTTCCATACAAAGCATGACATTATATCCTTACAGTGCATTTAAACAAACAACTCTGATTAAAACAAGAAAGACAGCGAAACCCGGCACGACTTGACCATCAATCAATGAACAGAATTTGCCCTTCGCTGAACCGTTTCCATTTGTTCCTCACTAACCTCCTCTGTTCCCACGGCAACCAATTCCAGCCGATTAGGAGGAATGGGGAAAATTATGAGTGACTGAGAGAAAAGAGAAAAATCTAAGGGCAAGATCAGAAATTAATAGTGTCCATTTGCCATTAGCCAGGGGCAAAGAAACAGTTTCCTTGATTAGATAATTGCAAGAGAGAAGGAGAGAGAGAGAGGGAGGGGGAGGGGGTGCGGGAGAGAAAAGAAAAAGGAAGAAAAAAAAAGAAGGAAGTGGGGTCTGGGTCAAGGTCAAGGTCACCACTTGACTCCTCAAACGATACTCACAAAGCTCAATAGCTCAATTCTTCAGGCAGAGCTTTTCAGCAACATTAAGAACAATAGTGAGGATAAAGGCCCAGGATATGGACTCAACCTCGGGAATAAGACAGGAAAGACAAACACGAAAAAAAACAAAACACAACAGCGTTCCTAACTTTCAGTAGTTTGTATTAGGAGACTGGAGGAGTAGAAAGACACCAAATGAAGGGTTGTGTACTGCCACTCAGCTGCAGATCACCCGCTTGGTGTAAAACACACTCACACACATTCTCTCACACTGACATTTGGATTTCTCCACTACATTCCCAGAATTGTGCTACGAGAAGGAATTTCTCTACGAGACTGGTCTGGCATGTCCACTGACACACCAAGGACTCGAAATTGCCAAAGCTGGACACGCTCTCCGGAAACACTCTGCTCTAAATGTCCTCTTTGCATGTAAAGCAAGTTTCAGACTTTCACTAATAAACAAACAAACAAATAAATAAATAAATAAATGAAATGAAATAAAACTGCACTGAATGATCATCTGAAAAAGAGCCGTAACTAAACGAGAGATTTTCTTACATAGCAGTTAAATATTTATAAGCGTGGAAAAGTCTGGCGTCTTCATAGCAGATACATGCACTTTAATGATGCCTAATGCTTTTTTTCCTCTTCCTAGTGCTCATTACGAGTGTCTGCTGGTTTGTGTTCTCTGCTGCCAAAATGCAACCACAAACATTAAACAACGAGAGAGAGAAACAGAATCATGCCGTCCTCCCAAGGCCTTTCATTCCAGCCAGGAGCAATCTGTTAGAGAAGAAGGGAGAAGGTTTGATGTTATACAATCCTACAATTCAGAGTGTGTGTGTGTGTGCGTGTGTGTGTGTGGAGGAGAAAGCATCGTGGCTACGCTGCCATCTTCCAACCGCTGCAGCTACGCCCCCTGCAATTACACACAACAAAACATTATCAAAAGAAAAAATTCCTTCTTTCTACCAACTTCTGGAGAACGAAAATCCAATTATTTTAATCAGCATGACATTTGAGATAACTTCTGAAACACAGGACTGGGATGCCATTCTTTACCGAGCAGCCAGTGGTTTTGTCTGAGATCAAGTGTGTCAGAACGTTTCCTAAAGGAACAACACACATTTAACAGTCCGGTTCCTGAACTGGAATGAAGACCGTCACGCAAAGCTGAAAGACAGGCATACAGGCCACACCCTCCTAGCTGGGACTGCCAATCACCCAAGCCTCATCTGCTCCATCTTCCACATCTGTATCAACTGGAGGCCAGACCCTATTTTGCTGCTCTTGACCAACACCAAGGCCACGCCTTCTTTACCAGGACTCATCAGAACAAAGACTAAACCTGTTGTTTAGTCAGGCCACACCCTCTTTTACAGAGACTCACAGAGAAACCACATCTACCTTTACTAGTGCTAAGAGTCCAAGTCCATTGCTAAAGTTTACAGACAAGGAGAGGCCACGCCCACTTCTCAGAGGCAGACCAGAACCAGAGTCCATGGTTGCGTCCGAAATGGCATACTCAAATACTGCCTGCTAGCTTGGAGTGAGTACATACTGCTTAACCGCTAAACCAGTATACACTTCTAGTATGCACACCACTTTGGACGCACTTGATCCGCCATCTTACCGACAACCTTTGACACGAGACGTCACACCAGAATTATTTATAGTTTCAATTTTAATTAACTTTAAATGTAATTAAAAATGGAGGAGCATTTGCTTGTGGAGCATACAAGCAAATCTCTTCCAAACTAGTAGGACATCCGGGAAGCTTTTGCATACTACTTCATTGTGTCGCATACTAGATTTGCATACTAACTAGTATGGGAGTTTGCCATTTCGGACGCAGCCCATGTCCATCAACATCGGGTGGTGAACTGACTGGCAGGGAAACCACACCCTTTCTCATTGTCACTGATGAGCACACCGGGCATAAAGAGCACTCCACCTTCTCTGCCACTGCCGGTACCAGACCTCTGCTCCTGCATCTACGTCACCGGTGCCATGCCCTTCTTTACTGAGCTTGACATGCCTGTTTTACACGGACCGAGAGGCACAGAACAGATAAACGGAAGAAGAGAAAAAGAGAACCACCGCAGCGAAGGAAACTCAACTGCTTTTCATTTGACTTTTCAACCCGACACACACTAGTGATAGTAGACGTTGTGTGTCTGGTATTAGAACAGATCCATCAGTCACCACCCTTAACACACTGTTTAGAATGGAGGCAGCTGTATCAAAAATATCAATTCAGAGTGAATGATGAACACTGACGACGCTAATCATCACTCTGTTCTATGTTTACACACCGAACACTTCTCAGACAAGTGTTCAACGGGGTGAAATGTGCAGTGTTCAGAGATGCAGGAGTCCCACTGAAGTATATCACTGGCCAGACATGAACATGGTTATGCCAGACTGGCCAGAGAAGCGCCCGATGCTGCTACAGCCTTCCACCAGCCATCTAGATAAAGCCAGGGTGTGTCTGTATGCAGTCTCAGACAGTGCTCTGATCCACACTGAGCTCCCCACTGGCCATGGAAATATTTCGAGGGTCAGCTGCATCATCAAAACCCGGTGCAGAAGAGAAGAGCCGAGCTTACAGTTTGCACGCACCACACTCAGACCTAACTGTAGGCTTGTCTACGAAACAATCTCCACTTCCTGGAATCCACGCCGATGCATTGGTTACGTTCGGGCTGTGGCTGGACCTTGGGACACAGGCTGAGAAATCAGAGGATTGGACCGATTGAGTGAGACTGGACCTCCCCTCATACACACTTAAATGCTTCGTTAGCGAAAAGAGATTTTGATTAGGGACTGGGAGTTCGTCGTGTTCCTGCTTTTCCCTCAGGAGCAGGAGGAGAGTCTCCGTTACACTGCAGACACAAGAACCTTTTTGAACAAAGCAGCCACAGACGCCACAGCATTTCAGAAAAAAAAAAAAAAACATGCCGCGGCTCGTAACTACGCTCCCGAGGAACACCTCCTCTCTCTTATTGTACCACAGACTCACCACGGCCACATCTGCGCAGAGTTCGACAGTCGGAAGCTCGCAGACGAAAAACAAGGCGGCTGATCCACACGCTGTACAGATCAATCAGTTTTTGGTGAAACCTGAGATCTGCTTGCACACGCTGAAACGTTAGATCCTAGTACGCTCAGCTCGACAGCAACACGAGGAAAGACGTGCGACCTTCCTCATAATGAAGATTACTCCAGCCTTGTCACAGTCAAAATGACAGGCTCATAACGCTGAACAATCTTTTTATATCGCGATTATTGAATTATTCGCACAACACGGCTGTGGTTTCGCTAACAGTGCCAACATGATGCCCACAATACTTACAGAAAAGTGTTTTCTGTTGTAACCACCAACCTCTGGCAACAAGACTGTAACCCTCTAACACATTCCCCGTGCTTTAGAGGCAAAAATCAAAAGCCAGTCTGTGTGACCGCCAGATTGGCATCTTGACAACAGGCTAAGCTGTAAGACTGATGCATTGTGGTCTGGTGAAACGGCACACTGCACCACTGCCACGCTGCCACAATATGGATCCGAATCAAATGTGTCTCAGTGTATTCAAGTCAGCAGTGTACAGAGTGATGTGTGTGTCTAAGTGCTGTCTATCATCCCAGGTTTTATATATAGGATTCTTTGGTTTGTCTAAGCAAATAGGAGACCTATGTGGGAAAAAAAAAAAAACGTTTGCGGTTTAGAAAAAGACCAATACACTAATACTAATTAGCATTACTAATACAGCAATATGCACAGAGCGGTCACCTTGAAGGACATCACTAGCCAGACATCGGACGATCATCAGAAGGGCAAAGCCAAACAGGCCACAGAGCCCAACGCTGCTACGCTCTTCCTCCGGCCATCTAGATAAAGCCAGCGTGCATCTGTATGCAGAGTCTCAGACAGCGCTCTGATCCACGGTGAGCTCCCCACTGGCCATGGAAGCACTTATTAGCTTGCAAATATTCTTGAGCGTCAGCTGCGTCATCTGGACCCGATACGCTTTCACTATGAACCCGAGGAGAGCCGAGCTCGCCGGTTGCACGCACCGCTCAAATTTCAACTGTAGGCTTCTGCTCGCTTCCTGAAATCCACATCCATGCCTCTGTTGCTTCAGGCAACGCGGTCAAATTAGGAACCGGGTGTAGGGTGTGAAAAGCAAAACGTGATTGTAAAAAAAAATAAAAATAAATAAATAACAAAAAAAATAAGGTGCTCTGTGTATTTGCTGGAGCTCCAAATCTATAAACAACAACAACAAAAAAAACAAACGATTAAAGATCAACTTTAGACACAGAGCACATTTCTAATTGTATGCATGTTTTCACAGTGCCGTGACCGCTGCATTATGACTCCCAAGGTCCATCCACAGCCTAAGGACACACTGGATGAGGTGTGGTAAGTTCCAGGAATGCAGACTGGGAGAGTTGGATGGGTCACCGTGCCCACTAACGGGTGACTGAAGCTCACCAGACACCATCTGCAAACCAACCTGATTGGAACAGATATACATATTCATTCTGGCTCAAGGCAAAAGGAGGAAAATACTTCACGGTTCGGGCTGACGCATACAGATACTGTCTACAAACAGATGGCTGAGTGATGTGGACGCTTTATCAGTATGAGCTGACTTGGTTGGTTGGTTGACAGGTTGTACGACTGGACACTACCAACAAAGAGATGCTTTATCACAAATCAATGCCTTCTTGCGTTTGTTGATGTATTTGAATATCTCCAAACAGATGGACGGTATGATGAGGACACGCTGACCATCGGAGAGTTCCAAAGCTCCTTTTGTTTGTTTAATGATCGAGGAGCCTGTAAAGTCGGACGCCATATGGGCACGGATTTATTTCTACAAGGAAAGCACACAGCTTGAAAAGCCTGAGACTGGGGGGAGGGGGGCTTCTTGTACGGACGCAAGAAACTGAGCTCACAGACAACACAAAAACATTCATATAAAAAAAAAAAAAAAAGTGTGGTCCAGAGACCAGAAGGCTGAAAAGAGTCAGAGTAGTATGAGGGTATAGGACGGTTATATAATGTTTAATTCAGGTGTAATGTAACACAGGTGCAATGTAACACAGGTGTAATGTAACACAGCTTTTGCACCATGTCTATCTAAAGCAGAAACTTCGGAAAATCATGACATCCAGGTCAAAGTACCCACCAACTGTACAAACAAATAACTGAACCTCAGTGAGGAACCCCCACATCACACAGGATGTACACGATCCTGCCAATTACCGTGGATTAATTATAACATGCTCACCTGTTTGGCTTTAGACCTGGTGATCGTGTCCGAAAGCGGCTTCTTCTTTTCTTTCACTGCAGTTTTGGAGAAAAGCTTCACAAACTCATTGAAATCCACCGAGGGCTCTTCAATCGTCTCCCAAATTAGCGGGTTTGTTTCTCTAATAGAACAAAAAGGGAAAAAAAAAAAAAGATACACACCGCAGCAGTTTTACAATTACGATACTGATAGCAGAGCTCTGAGCCCTAGCAGACACACAATACTAACTATCTGCTCAATAACCAAATAGACTTTCTGCAAGTGAACTTTGCGTCACATTCAAGGAATGGACAGGAACACAGCTGCGGTAAGAGTTGGAAATGAAAATCTGACCCAATAAGTATCTTGCGTTTTGGATCAATAGCTTTCCGACATATCTAATCAGTGTTGGATTGGTGCATCCGTAAACGTCATACTAAAGAGCAGCCAGGATCACAATAATGCTATCGTAATACAAACTAAATAATCTAAGCATCTCGTTTATACCAGGTTTTTGTTCTAATTAACACTCGTTGCTGATCAGTTTTTATGGAACATAAATAAATTATACATCACAACGCAGCACATGCTGTAATACACTCACGTTAAGCCAAAGCAGGTTATTCCTTTCACTCTTGTTACAACAGAGTTGATTCAGTTCATCTTCTATGCTTTGCTTATTCTACTACACGGATAAATAAACGATTGAATTACTCCTCTATCAAATTGTGCACGTCACTTGATCAATGGTGCTGCTGAGAAAATCCAACAGATCCACATTCCACTGCACCGCTGCTCAGAGCTGCGCTGGTTTGTAGAATTAGGTAGTCTGATTAAAACAGCAGCACACGCCTAACACTAGATGGTAATTCGTCTACGTTTGGTGTTGATGTCATGAAGGTTAGTCATCCTATGAGTTTAGAGTATGTCTGTATACAACACCTGATTAAGCAGCTGCTTTGGAAACACATGAACTTACTACAAACTACAAAACAACTCCAAACTAAAGACAGTAAATAAAAGGTAGTCGGTTACTTTCTGGCATGGAGCTGGATGCGGGTCCAGTAGAGGGGCTTCATGGGGTGTGGAGGCTCCACCAGTCCTTTTCGGGGAGCCTTCTCCTGGGCTGCAGCCAGAGCATACAGTCCAAGAGGAAGTGGAGGAGGCAGAGATCCCAAACTGATGGGAAGAGGGGGGGCAGGG
>JAOVVF010000051.1:5382911-5390411 GCA_028565595.1 Duopalatinus emarginatus
TAGTCTGCCGGAGTCTCTGCTTGCTCTCTGCACTCCTTATATTTAAAGTGACCATTACATAAAGACCATACTTAACTTACTTAACTTAACTGTCTGTTTTCTCTTCTCATCTTCCATTCTGATGAGCTACATCTGCTACGGCTGAGACACCAGGAGATATCAGCACCCTTGAGTCCTGATTCTGATGAGCTACACCTGCTACAACTGAGGCACCAGAAGATACCAACAACCCTGAGTCCTGATTGATTGACTCTGCAATAGTTGGATGTATCAGTCGAGGTGAGGAGGACAATTACCAGGTGACGTTGAAGGACTGTCGCATGGTGTGAGCTGAACCACCTAGAGCTCAACGTGACAAAGGAACTGGTCTGGTGGTGGACCTGAGGAGGGACAAGGCACCGGTGACCCCTGTGTCCATCAGGGGGGTCAGTGTGGACACGGTGAATGAGATATCTGGGAGTACACATAGACAATAAATTAGACTGGGCTAAGAACACTAATGCCCTACACAGGAAAGGACAAAGCCTTCTTTATTTTTTGAGGCGCCGTTACCATCTGCCAGACTATGCTCAGGGTTTTCTATGAGTCTGTCATGGCAGGTGCTATCCTCTATGCTGTTGCCTGTTGGGGCAGCAGGCTGAGGGTGGCAGATGCCACCAACTGATCTGTAAGGTGATGATGTTGGTGATGATGTTGGAGTGGAGCTGGACTCACTGACGGCAGTGTCGGAGAGAAGGATGCTGTCTACGCTGCAGGCCGTTATGGACATTATAATGGCTCCCACCCACTGTACAACACAGTCATGAGACACAAGACCACATTTAGTGCAAGACTAATCCCACACAAATGCACCACAGAGCGCTACAGGAGGTCATTCCTGCCTGTGGCCGTGTAAGTTATGTGTGCAAAAACTCAGAGGTGCAGTTATAATTTGAATTGTATTATTCAGTATGTTCCATCTTTATCATCTCAGCCACTGCATTTCATTGTATTTATAGAAATCTTGTGTAAAATTTGTAAATGTCTCTTTATTTTAAATTTATTCTTTGTATAAAAGGGTGCAACTGTAACAAGTGAAATTTCCCAATGGGATCAATAAAGTATTTCTGATTTCTGGGTAGCATACAGGACATAACAGGCCTGACATGGATTCAAGGTTCCTGTGGTCAGTATAGATAACAGATGGAAGTAGAGAGCCATTACTCTAATGCCATACTAACAAGAAGGAGCTCGTGGTTACTGAGGATGTTGTCCCTCCAAAAGTGGGTTATGTTCTTATTATAAAAAGCCACTGGATGTTGCTTGGCGGTCTCTCCTAAACGGAATTGCCTGGATGAATCTGGGTGCTTTAGGATGTGAGCAGATGTGAAGGTTTTCTTGAGCTGCTTTAAGGCCTCTTCTTCTACAGAATTTCCTACCAGGCATCTAGGAACTTTTTTAACATAGAGGTTAGAGAGGCTGTGATGAGTCTGAACAGAATTATGAATCTGCTTTAGGGATTTGCAAAGCTAAGGAAGTCCTTACTCGTCTGTGCAGTATGCTATGATGTGGCTGCTGCCTCTGTTGGAAGAACAGAGAACCTACCTGAATGCTCTGCTGTTACATGCACTATTATATTATGAATGAATGGTGAGGGAGAAGTGGAAGAAATCTGTGTTGAAATCTCTCAGCAAACATACTACAGACTGAAAGATCTAAAGTCTCTTTCTTTTGCACATTTCTGTGATAAATTGCCAGTTTACTAAACAGGCGGATCAGGTTTGTGTCCTTTGACACATTTTGTTCTTTTAAGGTAGGCTCTAACACACTTGGTAATCAGTTTGGTGAAGATATGCAGACAGAGGTGTGCAGCACTTCAGATGGAAGAGCATCAAGTTCAGTGGGACACGTCACTCTGGTAGACCAACAGAAGGGCGAATGGAAGAAACCTCTGAAAGAGGAGGAAACTGATGAGGATGAAGATTTTATCTGTAAGTCAAGGAGTTTTCCTCCCACCTGTGACTACATTGCACCTTATAAACTCATCAGATATTCACATGTGATGTCAGTGTGTACATTTTTGTTCATTAATTTTTAGATGGAGGAACGTCAAGCTCTCTGGAAGACCTCACCCCTGAGGACCAGCAGAGCCTAGGATTACAGATCATCCTAAAAGAAGAGGAACCTGAACATGATGACTACCTCTGTAAGATGAACCTGTTCGCAGAACACTCTGAGAACTAGAATACACCACAATAATTAATACTAATTACCTGTTCAGTTTAATGAGGATTAAATTATGAAAATGATTTTTTTTTTTATAAATGATGTCATTCACCTGGTTATGTATTCCAGACTGTGAGGACTGTAAATCTTACTTTGTCAGCAAATGTGATGTTCATGGTCCGGCTCTCTTCATCCCTGATGTTGCGGTTCCAGTGGGGGTCGCTGACCGAGCCAGACAAACTCTTCCTCCAGGTCTAGAAATTCGGAAGTCCAGTATTCCTGAGGCAGGTCTGGGAGTGTTCAATAACAGTGACACTATTCCAGTCGGTGCTCACTTCGGGCCCTACCAGGGAGACACGGTAGAACGAGAGGAAGCCATGAACAGTGCCTACTCCTGGGTGGTGAGTTAACTTCTGTTACATGTGATTTATTTGGTATTATCAGAGAAGGTCCTCCTTTCAGCTGATTCCAGACCTGCAGCAGTACTGTCTGTAGGATTAAATGTAAGGATTATTATTTTTGCAGGTATATCAGAGTGAGCAGTGTGAAAAATACATCGATGCCACATCAGAGATGAATTCAAACTGGATGAGGTGAGGAGAGTTTAGTTGTTGCCTTTGCCACTGATTTTACCATTTCATATTGTTCGGAAAGTTTCCATCTTCCTCCTAAGTGATCTCTCCTGTGTACTGTCTTCTATTCTGACTTTCTCTGTTTTTTATTTTTCACATTGGGTCTCGTCCTCATTCTCTCAGGTACGTTAATTGTGCTCGCAATGAAAGGGAGCAGAATCTGGTCGCATTCCAGTATCAAGGTGGGATTCTGTACCGTTGCAGTCAACCAATTGAACCGGGGCAGGAGCTCCTGATGTGGTACGAGGAGGATTATGCCAAGGATGTCACATTTGATTACCTCTGGAACAAAAAGTGCTCCGAAAACAGTTATGTTTCAACTTTTTTGGTTATCGTGAAGTGAACTACTCTTTTGACCACTGTGCAGTAAAACTGACCTTGGCATTTGACCCATCTGTGCAGTGAAACGCACCCATACACAATCATGAACACACAATAGGGGCAGAGAGCACCCATGCCCAGAGCAGGTGGCAGCCACTATCTACAGCGTCTGCAGAGCAGTTGGGGGTTAGGTGCCTTGCTCAAGGCCACTTCAGTTAAGTCTTGTCGGTTGTGCAGATCGAACCTTCTGGTCTTAAGGCTGGTTTCTTAACCATAAGCCTATGACTGTAGTAAATGAGTCCACATAGATTTGGAATGGTACGTTAACCTGTGATGGTCAGGTGTCTACATAGAACATGTGGCTTACCAGGTTGGTCCCAGTACCCCTAATCCAGGCAAGGTACACATGATTGCTTTTTCTGGCTTCTGGATAAGTGTTTCTCCTGCAGAAAGTTCACGAATTGTGAATTATCACTCAACAGACCTCAGTAATGCTTATGGTTAAACCCAAGTGCAGTTCTGCAGCTGTTTCCATAAATCTAGTGAAAAAGCTTCCTGGTCCAGTTACAACTGCAGGATTTTGTAGATCATCCAAGTCAAGTTGACCAAGTCAGATCAACTTCTGATCATACTTTTCCTGGTTTAGTGCTATTAGTGCTATATTCTTCATTCTGCTGTTGATATTGGAATTTAACTGATGTCTGATGTGCTTGGCTTGGACATTAATTGTGTAATATTGCTGACTTTTATCTTTTTTCCTACTGCAGACATGAACTACACCTTTTTACAAGTCTTCACTTGCTCATTATGTCCACTTTCCTATACGTCTGAAATTTACCTCTACAAACACATCAAGAGATGCCATTATGAGGAATATCTGAGACGCCTGAACTCGGGAGAGATTGTTGGCCTCCCAGTTACCACCTCTCAGGAACAACTGGAGAGGAACAACTACCATTGTTCTTTTTGTGGGAAAGGTTTTACTTATCAAAGTGCTCTTCAAAGACACCAGCGCTTTCACACAGGGGAGAGGCCATACAAGTGCGCACAGTGTGGCAAGAGTTTTACACTACCAGGTGGTCTGCAACTACACCAACGCATTCACACAGGAGAGAAACCGTATGAGTGTTCAGAGTGTGGAAAGAGCTTCAGTGAGAAAGCAGCTCTTCGGAGACACCAGCGGATTCACACCGGAGAGAAGCCGTATCCCTGCTTACAATGTGGGAAAAGTTTTACTGAGAAAGCAGCTCTTCAAAGACATCAGCGTATTCACACTGGAGAGAAACCGTATCACTGTTTACAGTGTGGAAAGAGTTTTAATCAACAGAGTCATCTGGAAAAGCACCAGCGCATTCACACCGGAGAAAAGCCCTATCACTGTTTACAGTGTGGAAAGAGTTTCAGTCAGCTGAGCAATCTCAGAAAACACCAGCGCACTCACACAGGGCAGAAACTCTTTTAGTCTTTACAGGTTGGGATGTTTTGTTTTTATTTTTTCTCAGGCACCACTCCTGGAAATCAGACTTTTAATCATGTTTCTAAACAAAAAAGAAGGATGGGATCAGGAAGGTCAGGACTGCACCTCAATACACAAAAACACATTGTGACTGTCCACCAGAAATATACAGGATGGAATTATACTGTAAACTATTCGACTAAAACAACTGAAGAGACATTTGCATAAATATTTTAATAATTATATGCAAAAATATTTGGGTATCTCCTCCTCCCACCCAGGCATGATTGTTAAAAGAGTTATTTCTGTATTGTAATAATCAGTTTTTTTAAATAATTGTTAAATTTGAGTACAGTTATTCTGTATTAATAACTTTACTTGTGTTGTCAGTGATTTTAACTGAATGTCATTTGAATGCTGTTACTTGATATTAACTTACAAAATATTGTTATGTACTATTAAATTGTAATGTAGTCCCAAGTTAAATGAAGGGCTGAGTTCTGGTTCTGGAGTGACTCCTGTGTCATTATAATGGATCCTATGCTTGTTTTAATGTTTGACCCTTCTCATTATGTGACATTAGAGAAGACATCCGTCTGTCACTGGTGCTTCACCTGGAGCTGGAAATTCTCCATGTCATTAAAAAAAAAGCACAATGCAGCTGATAAAAGCCTTCTATTATGGACTATAACTTTACTTTGTCCTTGATGTATATTACTGATTCATGCTATTTGTCCACATTTCAGATTACTCTGATTCATTACAGCTGATTAATGGTTTTGTCTTTTAGATCTTTGTTCCATTCTGATTAACAGAGCTAACTTGGGCTCAATAAAACCCAACACATGACATGGTTGTCCCTCTGTTGTCACTACTCTAATACAGAGATTAGGTAACATGAAAGTTGTGACACAGATATCCCTTATCCTTTTGTACCTCAACAACTAAATATTAGGCCAACAATCACAGGCCTTTTCCTAGGTACAGCTGTTGGACCTCTGTCCACAACGCTGGAGGACTGTGAAACTGCAGCACACTCTGGTCCAAGTTTATAGAAATATAAAAACCATCATCAATGTTTCCCAAAACATCTTTAAGGCCATAGAAAATGTGACTCATTCTCTGCACAAACTTTAACTTTTGCAGCCTTCCTGTTCTCCTGTACTTCTCAAATGAAACAGCTCAACATTTCTGTTCCCGTTAATCTGCATGGTGCAGATTTGTCCATAATTGAGCCCTGGTACATGGTCCATTCAAACCCAGGGAGTACAAGAAAGTAGTCCTTTCATATAGTGTTCAATTTTATTGTCATGGAATGACCGTTGAATCGAGTGGTCAGTAGATGGCCTGCTGGTTGATTCCACTGAAAACTATGGAAGTGAAGGTGAAAGTGTGAAGCATTTTAACTAGTACTGCACAGTCAGCAGGGGGCAGTGCCCCACTCAGTATGGACATCCATGTCAGTGGAGTTTAGCTAACCTTGCAGGTATGTTGGAGTGTGGAGTATGGTGAAGGGGAACTGAGCTGGTGGCACACTTGCATATTTGCACGTGAAGGATTTAGAGGGAAGTGCCATAATGAGCAATAGTACAGTTCATAGCTATGTAGGTGAACAGAGCTAGAATAATGGATGACAAGAGAACCCAACTTTTGTGGCAAAACGTTTTGATCAGAATAGACCTCAGCGGTGGGAGGTGTATGGAAGAGCTTATATTCAGCATGGGAGGGGTAAGTCACGATCGTATCTACATGTTTCAGTGTCCTGGCAGCATGCAGGTCCCGGAGGGATGACCGGTTGCAGCCAATTAGCCTCTCAGCAGAACAAAGCTACAGTCTGGCCTTGTTCTTGTAAGTGGAAGCAGCGTAGGAGTTGGTTATGGAACAGGTGAGGATGAACTTATTGACGGTAGTGTAGAAGTGACCTATGACCACCTCAGGAAGTAATTCTCTGCTGTGTCTTCTTGGTGATGGAGCTGGTATTCTGCTCCCAGTTGAGGTCTTGGGTGATGGGTGCGCAGGAAGTTAGAGGATTCCACACTGTCCAATAGTGAGTCACACAGGGTAATGGGGATGGGTGGGGCTGCGTACTTTCCGAACTCCCAACTATGTCCACTGTCTTTAGTGTGCGCTGCTTTCCAGGTTGCACCAGGATACCAGGAGGTCAATCTCCCACCGGTTGGCAGATTCATCGTCGTAAGAGGTAAGACAAATGAGGGTGGATGAAGAGGATTCTGGCAAAGATTCCTGCAGAGTGCAGGTGCTACAGGATAAAACAACTGATCTAATGTGACTGAAGCGCTCTTGAGCAAAACAACTAACACCCCAACTGCTCTAGGCATCATTAATGTGTGGTTGGTGTGGTACAGTAGTAACATCATTGGCTCCTGTGCGAAAGACCTGGGTTCAGTTCTTGGTCTGGGTAACCAATCTGTGCTACACCAATAAGGGTCCTTGGTCTGAGGTGGCCAGGTGTGTAGTGGAGCTGGAGATGGAAGTTGGAGGTTGTGTGAAGTTTCTTCTTTTTGTCTTTCAAATCAACACTTAAAATTATTAAGTTTGTTAGTTGTGAATCATTTGCAGAGTTGTGGCTTTCAGTTTGAAGTTAGTCAGACAGAGGTGAAGTTATTTATAAGTTTATAAGTTCAGCAGAGTTATTTAGCTTTTCTCATCTCATTGCTAAACCTTTTTTTTTTTAACCTTTTTAACCTGCTTCCTCCTTTTCCAAAACTAACCGCCTGAGATCAGCTGTAAACGGACACTTCTATTTCACCCTGGTGTTTGATGCTACAGAAATGAATTAAATACTGATTAATGCTCAACATTAATGTACATTTAATTCGGTTGTCAGTCAGTCTTTCTCTTGTCTGCTTTATCATTCAGGGTTGT
>JAOVVF010000051.1:5395411-5415178 GCA_028565595.1 Duopalatinus emarginatus
ACCTCCTAACTATATGTCAATCACTCCTGAGATGTTATTGTATCGTCCTGGTCAGGCAGGATCCTCTTCATCAATGATGTCCAGATTAATGCCCATTCAAAATATTCAATATAGTGTCAAAATGAATGCCTGTTCAAACTTGGTGTGACATTATACATAGACATCAACACTTTCTGTGCTCATTGAAAACACCCAATTATTTAATGTAATGTAAATTGTGTTTATACTTTATTTGGAAATACACTCTTATTATGAAGATCATACACATGCTGGACAGTCACACCGTATGACATTTTTGATGTTCAGATGAAAATTCTAAGTCTTAATCTTAATACACCAACAACATCTTTGGTATGACTGAAGTTCTGAATCTTATCAGAGGAACAACATTTCCATATTAAATCTGAACTATAGACATTTTTTATTTGTATGTCACACATGGACAGTTAGAATTCTACTATTCACCTAATTACATTCTGGCAACTCAGAAAATTGGAAAAAGGAGCTGGTTTACAAGAAAATACACATAACTGCACCTTACTGCTCCCACTACCAGTGGGATATCTGCACTACTCCCTCCCTATATCTAGGGTTAATGTCTAGTGTATTTATTGTAAATCGTCTTGAGTCATTGCACATGCTACTGCACTCGTGCACTTTACCTTGTATTGTGCAGTTTGTTGTTCTGTGTAGCACCTCAGTCCTGGAGGAACATTGTTTTGTTTCACTGTGTACTGTACAACACTGTATATGGTTGAAATGACAATAAAAACTACTTGACTTGACTTGAGGTTTCACCATATGATGCAGCTGAAGTGTCTAAATCAGTACAGCCCTGACCCCTAGTGGCCTAATTCTGTCATTGACTTCCATACAGAGCAGAGAACAGAAAAACACACACACACACACACACACACACACACACACACACACACACACACACACACACACACACGTGTCCCCTTGTTTTCAATATTTAATGAGAAAATGAACCATAACAACGATACAGTAAGAAACATTCATACAAATCAACTGCCATTGTGTGTCTAAATCTCTGTAGATAAGCACAAAGGCGGTGTTACAACATTAAAACACACTTCACAGTTTGAGATCACGTCCCCACAGATGTGAGAGGTGCGTACGTATCACCGCTCTCTTAAATATGAAAGGAAAGGTTCTCAGGACAAAAAGTGAAAAGAGCCATTAAAGAGAAGTCTGGTTACAAAAGCAGTCATGCATGTCATCAGTGATCATTAAACAAAAGGACATAAAGAGAAAAAAAAACAATAAAAACTGAATTCTGAATTCTGGTTTGATTTATATTATTCCTCTCATATGTAACAGTTTATATTATTAGAGTGCTAATTCATTAGGTGTGTAAAAATCCTGATGTCACCTGAAGAGCTTTAAGAGACTCAGGCTTGAATTTACACCGTTATACTGTAGACTTAATGATCCGATTTAACCAGCAGATAGAACAAAACCTCCTTTAATGCTGGGTATTAGTTTTCAGATTCCTACATTCAAGTGCAAAAGTCTGCACACCCTCACGCTTTATCAGCCTAAACCACACAATATGATATGATTTCCACTGTTAAAGCAATGATTTAGCAATGACATTTGATCCTACTGCAACACTTAATTTGCTGATATGATATAATATAATACAATTGATAGCCAATGTCCATATGTCCATATGTCCATATGTCCATATGTGAGTAAACCTGTTCAGAATCAGGGGTTTCTGAACCTGCTGTTATATGAGAACAATGCTGTGTTAAACCCGCCTATATACACCTCCCCTGCCCATTTTAAACTAATATTCATAATAATAAACAATAATAGGTTAGAATTAATAACAATCAATTTATGATTCACGGTTTTTGTCTTGATTAATGTCATTCGTTGCTTTAAAATCAGTGCAGACCTTCTAATATCTACCTTCTAATATCTACCTTCTAATATCTACCTTCTAATATCTCAGTAATGGTAAATGTATTTTTACTTTACAATTCATAATTCAATTCTTAGAACTAAACAGTTAATGCATTATTAGACCTGTCACAATTATATCCTCGAGAATATATTTCTGAATAAATTCATAAATACACACACACACACACACACACACACACACACACACACACACACACATATATATATATAAGGGCTTTAGTAATGATAGCAGAGATAAATGACTGTGTGTGTGTGTGTGTGTGTGTGTGTGTGTGTGTGTGTGTGTGTGTGACTACATTACTGCAGCTTACATTATACTGCTATAAATAAAGACAAAACCAATGAAATCATTACTTATATTATTAACTCAGCTGTCTGTATTCTTTATCTTGTCTGAGGGAAAGCAAACGTTTGCACTTGACTGCACGAGTTTCTAAAATCTTGTTCTTTACATCTGAATAAACTGGAGTACAGTTTGACACACACTGTACGAGGCCCGTGTTCTTGTACACTGATTAAATCTGTGTGAGATAATAATCTGTTTTCACCATAATGTATTCAGAACCGTAACCACTGCCCCAAAATAAACCTGATATAAAATACACAGGCAACAGAATTTACACACATACACATTACAGTCATTAAATAAAGTCTAATAAGAGAAAAGCCTGTTACTGATCAAAATAAATGTATCGTAACAAATAAGATTAAATTGAATAATTCTACTGTCTATGAGTTTGCTTACAGAAACATTACGTTTTTATCCACAAAACATTTTAAATACAGTAAAAAATATTCTGTTCTTCAGTAATTGTGTCTTGTACTGTACATAAATGTACATAAATATCATCCAAAAATATCATACAACAGGACAATTTATTATAGATACATGTGTAATCAAGGTCAGATCATATCATTTATATTTGTAGTAACAAAATAAGAGAAAGAAAATATAGCAAGGACGGTGGTTATTTAAAGGGATGATGGCTTAAATTTTGAAATTCCACCCAATGCTATAAACTGTCAAATATAAAGGTTGGGGGGGGGGGGAAGGGGGGGGTCATATAGAGAAGAGAACTTGTGCCTGTTACTTTATTATTCAGCTATAAGAACTTTTCTTTTAGGTTAAAAACATTATTATAAACAGGAATAAAGTGTAAAATATTATTGATACAAATTATACAATGACATTTTTAGACTAATCCTCAGACTCTCATCCACAGAGGTGTTGTTTCTGACTCTGCATATAACCACTAGAGGGCAGCATTGATCATCATATATGGGGGTCTTAGTCAAAAAATGATCTTATTTAACCCCTTTAACTGTTCTTCAAAATGGCACAAAAATCCTAAACTAATGCGTCCCTTCATTTAAAGTTTATTCAAAGAGCTGCTGAGTGGAACTTCCTTCCTTTTTTAACCACTAACTGCTTCCTCATGGACAGGGTCAAGGTGCAAACTGAGCCATTGTTGGGAATTCTGGGCAGGAATACACCCTGGACTGGACTGAAACTTTCAGTACAAAATAAGCTAAGAGAAGCAGATATCTGTTCATGACTCATAAGTGAATATTAAGTGACTGGCTGATGCAGACTTAAACAAATTAAATCTGACTACTACCACCACTAATAATAATAATAATAATAATAATAATAATAATAATAATAATAATAATATACAAATTCTGATCCAAATCCACAAAATGTTTTCTGAATAAAAACTTAATGTTTCTGTATTTGGATAATAATTCTAATAACAATAATAATTATAATAATAATAACAACAACAACAACAAAACAACAACAATAATAATATTAATAATAATAACAATTGTTATTATTATTATTATTATTATTATTATTATTATTATTATTATTATTAATGCTGTTGTTGATAATAATAATAATAATAATAATAATAATAATAATAATAATCTCAAATAATTATAAATATCTCGTCTGAAACCTATGTGTATTTGGATCAGAATTTGTATGTACAATAAATTAGAGGATCAATGTCCACAGTGTATATATCCATATGTAGTAGTGTATTCATCCATCCTTCCACTTATTGATCCATTCATTCATGCATTCATCCAAATAACGTAAACATAACTTTAACATGTGCTACTGATTACCAACATTTCCGTGTAGTTTGTCACCATCTGAACCACAGATGAACATTTAGATTTTTCTTTCTTGTGGTATGTAATGAACATCACTTTTATTTAATCAAACTGCTTTTAGAAGTGCATCAACACTGTAATTAATGATCATTTGTCTTTACCATGAGGACCTCTACATCAGCCAATCACTGAACACCTCCGCTGATATTCAGTTATGAAGAACGACATCATCAGTAACAACAACTCCTCTGTTACAGCAGTCCGGAGGGGACATTTAGTGTTGGGTGTTAAACACGACTTTCTGATTATATTTGCTGTTCATCAAAACTGCAATATTCATTTCTTCATGTAGCAGAGACTTATGGAGACTTGGAGCTCAGGTAGTAGTGTTAATACTTCATAGGTGAGGTGGCTGTGCTTAATCCAGGATGACTGAATTACTCCAGCAGGTGATGCCTTTTTAAAACATGTTGGCCAAGAGATACGTCGAACATATGAACATTGTGGGGTTAGTCACTGACAGAGATGTTGGATGACCTCTGGACTACTTCTAGGACCTGCTGTGAATTGCTTGTGAATTGCTTACTAAATATCCGAAGTAATGGATATTTCATGTTTGTGTTGAATCAGACAGCAGAGCTACTTTCAGTCTTATACTAGAGGAATACAGCCCCACATTATTTTATATCTATTTTAAAAAGACATTTTTCATATAAAATTTCCTTCTTTTTTTTCCTATCAAGAAAACACTTATTTTTTTTTTCTTTATTGCAAAACATGCTCCCAAAATACACCTTAATAGACTCCTTATCTGAATAAAAATAGAAAGTGTTAAATTTACAGAATGAACAGCAGGCTGCATGATGAGGACAGAAGCACTTACTTGTCTGATAAAGTCTGATAAACACCACCTCATACCATTCATATAAGCAGCTTCTGTGTAGAAAACACTCACAACAGAGACCAATACAGTCAAACTACTACACACACACCCTTAGAAAAAAAGGTTAAACATCGAACCCTTGGCAGTTGATCGGTTTGCCCCTCTGAGAAACCATTACGGGTCTTTAAACAAAACAAAAAACTTAATTATTCTCCATCAGAAAAGAACCGTTAACTATCTAAAAACCTTTTTTTCTAAGAGGATGCGTGAGTTATGATTGTTACAGACAAAGGCCAAATATATCAGAAACAAAACACCAGCGTACAGCGCAGAAAGGATCGCTTCCTTTTAAACAGCGAAGATTAAAATAAAGCCATGTTGACTCACCTCTCACTTGGCTGGAACAATAGGAGGCTGTGTAACGTTTCCCAACATGACTTTCAACACATAGTTAGAATAGAGGCACTAATCAATCACATTCACTCTAGGAAAAAAAGGTTTGTTCTAGTATCCCAGAAAGTCTGTCTGGTTCGTCCCTCAACGGTCCCTTTCAGCACTGGGTCCTGTAAAACCATTTCATAACTCTATAACCACTGAAGGGACCCTTGAGGAAACAGCGTACGTCTACAGTTACAAACTCAACAGCCTTGGTGACAAACACCAAAGGTAATACACACACAAAAAAATAAAATGCTGAACCCTTATTAGCTTGTCCCATTAGAGGAACCACTGCTGAACTTGGACGGTTGGTGTGTAGGGTTGTTTTTAAAGTGGGTTCATGTACAAACTTGTTGAGGAAGTAAGTCAGGAACCCTACATATCCAAAGAACACGCGCATACTCTTACAAACTTCGCCTTTAGTGCTGCAACTCTAAACACCGGTCCAATGTAGGGTCCACCTAGGAGTTCATAACAGTCTGAAACATCTCATGACGTCTCATTGTATCTCTACATTAGTTCCTTCTTCCTGTAGGCCACCACTGCTGCCTTTTGCTGAAGGTGAGGCTTGTTCTGTTTCTGCCTGTCCCATTGGCACAGCAGGATCATTTTGAAGGTGATGCGGAAGTTTTTGTTACACAGTGCATAGCACATAGGGTTCACCGTACTATTCACATAGCACAGCCAGTATCCCAGAGCCCAGAGTCCGACAGGGATACAGTCGTCACAAAATGTATTTACAAGGACCATGATGTTATATGGAGTCCAGGTGATGATGAAGGCAAGCAGGATGGCACTTAATGTCTGTGCTGCTTTTTTCTCTTTGACGAGCGAAACCTTCTTGCGCTTGTTGGTTTGTGTCTTGGTCTTTGAGACCATTTCCTTTGCCATACTTTCATCCTTTAAGGACAGAGGTACTGAAGGTGATTTTGAGGCAGAAGAACTTCCACAAGGCTTAGAATTGTCCATAGTGGGCAAGGACTGGGTGGGGGTTTTGGTAAAGGCTTTTCTAGATGGTTTTTCTGAAGCAATGTTTTCAGACTTCAGCGGTCCCTGATTCGCTGTCCCGGAGTTGCCATCTGACTCTACTTCAGGCATGTCTACCACAATAGAGTAAACGCCCCTTGCATTTGCACCATCTTCATCCTGTTCCTCGTCATCTGACTGGTCCACTGAAGCGCCACCATCATTGTTATTCCAGCTGTCACTACTGCTGTGTTCTTGGTCACCAGTGCGGCAACCTTTTTGTCCACTGCGGCCCAGCAGCCAGAAGCGGCAACTGTTTCCTATCTTCTTCTCCGAGTCCTTCTGAGCGGGCTGGTTCAGGCTGTAGTTGGCACAACTGTAAGAGCTGTCTCTTGATGGCATCATTGCAGCAGATTCCTCTTCGCTGCTTTGCTTGACCTGGTTCCCCGAGCCCTTCAGCCCCGCCAGGTCCTTGGATCGGTTCTCGGTCTCTTTATAGATCCTCCAGTAAAGGACTGTCATGATGGTCACAGGCAGGTAGAACGCTGCGATCGCGGTGCAAAATGTGATAATAGGCTCCGAGAGAAACTGGATGTAGCACTCTCCTGGAGATACCGTTCGTTCCCCTACAAAGTACTGCCAAAATAAGATGGCAGGAGCCCAAAGCACAAAGGAAATAAACCAGGCAAGGCCGATCATGGTCATTGCTCTTTTAGTGGTCCGTTTGGCCCTGTATGTAAGTGGTCTTGTGACTGAGAAGTACCTGTCAAAGCTGATTACCAGCAAGTTCATGACAGACGCGTTGCTAGCTACATAATCAATAGCCAGCCATAAGTCACATGCCCAGTTTCCAAGTGCCCACCTGCCCATGATAATATATGTAGTGTAAAGATTCATTGACAATATGCCAATAATTAGATCTGCAAAGGCAAGGCTGAGCAGATAATAATTATTCACAGTCTTCAGCTGTTTGTTTACTTTAAACGATACAACCACCAAGACATTTCCAATGATTGTGACCAGGGACAACGAGCCAGTTAGTAGTACAATGATGATGACTTGCCAGATGGAGTGTCCACCAAGGGGATCATACACAGTGGGTACAGAAGTGGAATTTGAGGAATTGCTCAAGTTGGTGCCATGTGTAAGGGAGACATTGGCGTGATGGCGGTCACCCTCTTGCCAGACGTCTTGAGGAATGAGGGCAATGGCGGGATAGTCCCTCATTCCAGGAGAGCTGTTGGTGAGGAAGAATCCAGGCTTGGAGCTCAGTGTCAGATTCATGGTGATGCCTGGGCATATTCTGAGGACAAAGCTGACAGAGAGAAACAATAAGTGTTTAATTATAACCGGACAATCAGTTACATCAGCTACGAATGACAAGATTAATAATCAACCATTAAAAAACAAATCTTTATTAGTTATTGTTTTTAATATTTCTCAGCTTCTGACGTGTTGGAGTGGACTTGACTAAGGTTTAGAGAATTTGTCAAAGTGAACTGCAAAAATATCCCATGGAAAAAAAAGCCCTGGCGCTTCTGATCCCACTCGATCTCAGTCTCAGTTTCCCATCCGTTTTTGTTCCCACCCTGATTAATGTGAAGTATTTACATTTCTCTGTGAACCTACCAAGTCGTCCTGTTCTCTTGTGTCTTTACTGATTGTCTGTTTGTCTTCTGATTCTCGTTTTTGCCTCCGACATCCCATTTCCTGATCATCTGACTGCTCTGACCTCACTGTTCTGACCCCAGGTTTTGGATCGTGATTCCGACTCTGTTTGCCCGGTTTAGATCTTTATTCATTTAATACCTGCATTTGTGTCCAACTCAGCCAGAGTGTCTGTGTACTCCACAAATTTTACATCATGTGTATTAAACAAACAAACGAGCAAATAAACTTTAAATAAATAAACAATTGACCAAACTAAAAAGTTAGCTTTAAAATATTTTATTTTTTTATTTTAACACTCTTAACCACAGTTCCTTTGTTAGTTTAGTTAAAAGCACCACACTGGCAACCTAAACGCTAATCAGTCTCACCCGCACCTCATTAACCTTTTCCCCATCTAATCAGTGCCTGTGTTCATTTATGAGAGGTTACAGTCCCGCTACAAACACGGTCAGGTGGCTGATCTGTAGTGAGAACATTTCAGGATATTTTAATGAGGGTGTTTTTTTCTTTACTCTTGTGAAGATAAGTTTGATTTAATCTGGATTGTGTCTCAGACAGTCTGATCTAAGACATCTGTGTGAATTTAAATGGGTGAGAGCAATGTGGCTGGATTTCAATAAGTCACGAGATGAAGATGTACATCACTTCCCTCTTCTAAAAAAAACCCCACATCATTTAGCTTGCCTTCTGCCTCGTGTGTAATTATAACAGCACCCTGACTACCACATTGGGTATCCTGAAATGTGCTTCTCTTATTATAATTATTATTATTCAGTGTAGTTTTGTCATCATTATAAATATTAAGAAACCGTACAAACACCAAGAAAAAATGTGAACACAGCCTATGAGCATGGTGAGACATGATAACGACACGTATTAACAAACCATACACACTGATTCAGGTAGGTACAAATCAGTTCAGTAGTAACACCACCATTCATTCTGGTGTTAGTAAATCTACCAGTGAGTGTCTCATCCTTACAACCTGTGAACTGAGTTACAGTCCATTTTTAATACAGTTTTATTATAATTATCATGCTGTACCCTGCAGTCAGTGCAGAGAAAACTCATTGGGTTTACTGAGTGGTGAGTCGAGCAGGCAGCAGAGTGGCTGCACACCGGAAATGTGCTCGCTCATAAGTTCTGGCATACATAAATAACCACCTGCAGGGGGAAAGAAAGGTCGACTCGGGATGCCGGAAATGAGGGAACATGAAGTTCCATGTCAGGTAAAGTCGCAGGGGACCTGACAGCAGAAGACCAGCGGGACAGCTGAGAGAGGACAAGATGGAGGAGAGAGGGAGATGAGATTTATAAGTGGAGGTGGAGAAAGAAAAAAAACAAACCAATAAGACTGCAAAAAAAAAGGAATGGAGTCATAAAGAATATCATTGGAATAAGGACAAATTTATAAAATTGATAAAACTTAATTACAGTATTTAAATTAAATATAAGATTGTCGAGCCTGTTTTAAATTATTTTAACTATTAAAAGCTTTCATCTTTCTTCATGTTGCTTCTTACTTGAAATATTTTACATGCTTAAAATAAAAATTTAAAAATCCGCTAATAAAAGGAAAACTATTTCAGGCTTGAACAGAGGAAAGTGACGCGACATACAGCAGCTTAAGATTTTTTATTTCATTTAATTTTTATTTATTTTATTTAATAATTTTGTTTATTATAATCTTTTGCCATTAAAGACTGAAAAAGTAAGAGGATGGGATGTTGGACATGAAATAAAGACTTATAATAGTGAATTATATCAAATTATTACTGAAATTCCAATTTCCAATCTAATGTACAATTCACAGAAAAAAAAATTAATATAAAGGAAATAGTTTCCACATTAAAACAGAGGTCTGCGGCCCTGTGTGCTTTTTTGTGTTCTGCGTCAGGAGCATCAGTCATAATGCATCATAATGCATCATAACTTGTGAGATGCTTTATTCTGAAATTTACAACTTCTGGCATTCAGTCAACTTCTCTTCAGAATTGAAACATGGAAAGTAAAATTTACACCTGAGTGGAGAAAATCACGGTCATGACACCAGATGCCCCTGTGATGAGTTCTTGTGAATTCTAGTTGTTGTTATAGTGTTGACTAGTGTTATATAGTGTTAGGTTTATTTTAATAAAATTCGACAGTGAGCAATGTCAAACCTCAGACTGTAAAACAAAACTTTGTGTCGAATTCACGTTCGGACTTTGATACATGAATCTGAATTCATTAATACTGCTGCAGCTAGTGAAGATCCAGCAGTCCTGTAGGTCCAAATCAGAGAAAACACTACAGTATCCATGAGAAAGGAAAACATGTTATACATGTCTTGAGAATATAAAGTGGTACATAAACATGTGATCAGTCAAGAGGATGGACAAAGATGGTATGTATAGGTGAGCTATATGGCTTATTATCACCAATACAGTGCAGATGTTCACTGTGTATTTCACAGGTTCTAAAATATCATTCCCATTCAGTATCATTTAATATATTATATACTATGGTTTATATTGCGTTTCAGCATTGTACTGTACTGTATAGTCTACATTTATCTGTCTGTCTCTCTGTCTGTCTCTCTGTCTCTCTACAATTAACCACTGGGTCATTTCCGACATGATGCTATAGCTCTAATGTACAGAAAGTCTGTTTAATTTACTGATTGCTTCACTGGCATGGCTGCTCTTACTCTCTGCCAAGCACACACACACACACACACACACACACACACACACACACACACACACACACACACACACATGTATAATGCTGAAATGCATATTTCTGAAAAAACAAACTAACAGTATTTATACTCGCAGCTCTTTTATTAAAATCTAACAAGAGCTTTTTTGGATGGATGACGTCTCATCATGATGGAGGTGGACCTCCAAACCTGAGGACATCCTGGTTTTATATTTCCTCTCAAAACCCTTCTCAGGCATCACAGAAGCACAGTAAGGTGAGTGTAGTTTCTTCAGCTGAAGACGACCTTTTTCAAGAGGACCACGATTTCATGAGGTTAAAGCCTGATGCTGTCATCTAGAGGAACAGACCTGACTTTACTAATGAACTTTAACTCATTTACTCCAAACCTGGACCTTAACACTTTCCTGACACTAGTTAGTTGTCATTATTGCGTAACAGCTGCTCTTTTCCATATACATGAGCTCACAGATGGCCACAAATGGATACAGTTGTTATGATCGATGGGACGGAGTAATGGCATTGTTCCCACACAGACAGCAGGCCTTATTATGCTTTCTTGGACTCCACTGGGACTGTGTAGATTTCAGCTTGCAGTGTCTCAGAGACAGGTCCATTGTGCCCTTCTAGAGCCACACTGGCTGATTTTAATTGTTAATCGTTATATTAGTCTGACACTATAGTACAGACTGTGAGGCTCTTCTTCACTAAAAGACATGGATTCATGAACATCAGTACTTTCTCTACCTCTATCTACACACACACACACATCCAAGAGACGGACAGAATTAGGAGTACAGATGAGGTACGGGAACAAATGAGGGTCAAAAAAGTCTTAGTGAAGTCAACTGGCAGCACCACCTGATTGACACCAATTAATTCAACACTGTCTAAATACAATTTAAATACACCATCAAAATACAATAGTGATTTATTTAGCTAGAGGTGTGTATACAGTACGGCATCATACACAGACGTCTAGGCTAAATGACAACACAGTTAACAGCTCTACAGACATGCATGCAGTGTCAGTAATGTACTGAATAAATCTAGCTGTAGTGGTGCTCCAGATTTCACAAGAACAGTGTTTAATCTTTCATGTTGCTGTCACACAGGGCCTCTTCATGAACATCTGCACACTACAAGTCCAGTCTCTACAGGACTCTTAAAATAAAAAAAAAACTAAAAAAACCCAACTTTCTAGGTCTTTCAAGGCCCCTGTGCATCTGTAGTGTTTTCCACTCTCCCTCACACTGTCCAGGATGCAGAATGTGAAGGTTACACAGAGACCTCGAGACCTCGAGACCTCGGATCTGCTCCAAGTGCTGGGATCAGAACACAGGATGTGTACGAGAATAGTGAGGTAGGATCGACTGATTTATGTTAGTCATGTTCATTATAATGTGAACTTGCTCTCTGTTGGTGGACTGGTTCAGACTGAGGTGTGATTTTTATTCTGAGCATTGAAACAATAATGCTGTGCTATACTGGAATAGAGTAAATAACAGTGAGATGTTCATTAAGGGCAAGACGTTTTAGCCCAAACAGACAAAAACAGCCGTGAATGTAGATGTAGACTCTTAGTGAAAAAGCCATAGATAACAGTGGCAAGAAAAACTCCCTGAATTGAAGAGATCCTGACACATCCTGATCCTGATCCTGTACATGACACCGGATAGTGGGATTATACATCATTACACTTCTACAACTGAATATTATAAAGTCAAACAGAACTAAGTGTGTTTAGGATGTTCAGTATGAGCAGATTGTTAATAAGAGTCCTGGTGTTCTGGCAAGATTGTCCCTTCAACCTTGGGTGAGATTTAGACTTCCCAATTTTGGGAAGTGTAAAACTTTAAGGGAAACAGATTGGTCATCCATCCATCCATTCATTTATTCACCCACCCATCCAACAATTCATCCATCCATCCATGAATCCATCCACCAATTCATCAATCTCGAATTCATCCATCAATCAATCCATCCATCCATCCATTTATTCACCCACCCATCCATTCACCCACTCATACACCCGCCCACCCACACATCCATCCATCCATTTATCCATCCACCCATCCATCAAACCACCCACCAATTCATCCATCCATCCATCCATTAATTTATCCATCCATCCATTCACCCACCCATTCAACAATTCATCCATCTATCCATTCACCCACACATCCATCAATTCATCCATCCATCTACCCATCTACCCACCCATCCATCCATCCATCCATCCATCCATCCATCCATCCATCCATCCATCCATCCATCCATTCACCCATCCATCCATCTATTCACCCATCCATCCATCTATTCACCCATCCATCCATCCATCACTCACTTTATCCTAGTCTAGGTCAAGTTATATCCAGACCCTATCCTGTAACATTAGGTGTAAAGCTGGAATACATCCAGAATGCCAGTCTATGACAGTGGGATGGGTGATTTTGGAATTTTAAAAAGCAAAGTTGATTAAGACAGGAGAGTAATGAGTGCAGCATGGTGTCAGTAAAGTGCACCAGTCAGGAGGTGAGAGACTGCCTGCAGATTCAGAGTATTTTGCTCTTTGCTCACTCTGTGCCACAGTGATTGAAATGCATCCAGTGAAACTTTTAATCATCAACTGACTTGTTCAACGCTGCAGAATTTAAAGCCAGATTCAGAGTGAATAGTGTCCGGCGGGTTGCATTACCACCTGCGTGTAGCCTCGGCAGATTTACACTCGGACCCTCTTTTCATTTCAAGACATTTTGTCCTGAAAAGTGCAAAACAGAGAACACTTATCGTACTTTTCGTACGTGTTGAACATAAATCACAATAGATGCTCATGATCAATACTTAAGGGCTTGGAAGTACACACTGTAGTGCCAGAAAAACTGGAACAGATTATCCAAATACACTGGTGGTGGCTCCATAATAGTATGGGGTCTGTTTATCTGGCTTTCTATGGGACCCCTGGTACATCTAGAAACAGGGTAGGTGCCTTGCTCGAGGGCACGTCAGTCATGTCTTGTCAGTCAGAGAGATCAAACCGGTGACCTTCTGGTCACAAGACTGGCTCCGTAACTGCTGGCCCACAAATAAATAAAACTCTCTGTCATTGCCCCTGCCCCGTCTCCTGTGTTACATGATGTTATATTTTTCAAGCACTTACAGTATTATTTATTGTCCATGCAACATTATAACTTATAGCTAACATTATAACAGTTTTTTCTCTCTTTTGTAAAGTTATTAGGACAACAAAAAACCCAGCCTACCGTTTTACCAAGAAAAACTACAACACACAAACTTCTCTGTCTGAAGGGTTTTACAGGTATTACAGGTAGGCCATCGTAGTGTCAGGGGTTTCGCCCAAGGAACCTGTTTGGTGTAGTACAGACTGGCTGCCCAGACCAGAGATTGAACCCAGGTCTCTCACATGGAAGCCAATGATGCTACCACTGTACCACTGTACCGAGTCCAAGAGTCACAACACTGACACTGGAGGCTCCTTCTCTAAACGTTCCGTCATCTTCACCGCATTAATCAGTACACATTTTTTCAAGCATCTGAATCCCCGTGAAAGACGTCACTCTAATGTTTTAGAAGGAGTGCATTAATATTAATTACTTTCAGAGCTTCTGTTAAAGAAAAATAATCAACATCATCTGACAGAACAGGTTCATGCTGTGGAATACACCGGCATCAATTATAGAGAGAGAAAGATTATTAACCGAACTGATTATATGATTAAATAACAGATTAAACAGATGGGTTAGGGGCTGTTTCTTACATGATTCATCTCGCTCTGCAGTGATCAGTGAACAGAGATGACACACACTCCAGGCTTAACTTTTACTGTTCTGAAAAGCAGCACAAAGAAACACAGACAAGCTTTAGGCATGCAGTGCAGTGTACATTCAGTCACACACACACACACACACACACACACACACACACACACACACACACACACACACACACTGCGGAGAGCTCGGAGGATCGATAGTTCAACAGACTTCACACAGGCAGTAAATTTGCATACAAATTCCTATCCACTCGGCTGTCAGTCAGCTGCTGCTTCTGTCATTTTGATGCATTCTAATAGGCAGCCTTCCAACAACCCCTTCCACCACCACCACCCACCACAAACCCACCCCCACACACGCAGACGCAATCACACACTCAACCTCATTTGCATACGGAGAAATGATTGTAGGGTATAATAATAGTTTTGAGAAATGGGCCACATGACGAGAGCAACAGTGCAGAAAATTAAGAGTTTGAATTGCAACATTGTGAAAGTGTGTCTGTGATCTGGTGTATGTGGAAGAGGGCAACAGTGCGCTACGCTTTGGTCATGTTCAGCTGTTTTGCAATATAGCATGAGCAAGCAAGTCCTAAGACACACACAACTGTGTAAAGCAAAAATGACTACATTAGGAGTTCAGGAGTTAAAAGTCTAAAACGCAGCATTTTGTGGACCTGAATCTGCGTGTCCCCATGATGATGGCTCTTAGTGAATAACAAATTACCTACAGGACATATGTTAAGTATGAACCTGTGTGTGTGTTTCCTGAAAGCCTTTATTATCAGATGTTTATAAGTTGTTCTTTGTTGACAATGCACAAGTCAACAGTCAAACAATTGATTCACAGTCTAGATGGAATATTAAAAGATGAATCAGTGACTTATAAGTATAATAAACAGATGCAGACAGATAAGATGTATAAACAGTGGACCATAAACCTCAGTGTCATCAATAATGTACAACAGAAGTTAAAACAAATAAAAAAATCTACTGAATTAAATTTTAAGGAGTAAATTTACACTTTCGAACCCTTGGTGCAGGGGTTAGAGGCTCCTTTGCATCTCAACTGATCTACTAACAGAAATAAACTAGTTCATGTTGTCGGTTTGTTCCAGTAGGAGCATAAACAAGTTCCAGTTAGTCCTGAGTCCTTACTAGAACCTGAAGACAAGGCTTATCCACACTGCACTGGCTCCTAGTCAAATCTTGCATAGATTATAAAATTCTGCTATTGACCTATAAAGCAATGAACAGTCTCATGCCACAGTACCTGAGCCAAGATCTAAACTCTTAGGGTCTGCCACACCCACTTTGCTAATAAGGTGTAGGCTCTTTGTTGTTACCTCGAATTATAAATGCTAAAGCAGGGGGGGGGGGGTGTTTCATGGGCATACATTGTTTTGGTAAACTGGGAACCAAAAAAAAAAAAAAAAAACCCACTCGTCCCAGGACATCCTCATATCTGTGTTACCTTTTGGTTCTTTGCTACCTTTTGGTTTGTAGCTTTGGCTCTTGAGCTACAGGTGCTATGGCTGATGAGATACCACTAATCCCGATTCTCAGCTCCTTTTGCTCTCCCGACATGCCTAATCCACCCTGATGATTTACATCTGCTTGCCAGTTTTATTCCAGGACTTGGAATACATGATCAAATCATGTTTAATGTATAAACTCAGGCTTGGTTGGGATGAACTGCACTGGTAATGAAGTGCACCAACCTTAAACCCGGTCACATGAATGCTGTTTTGCAGACAGCAATACGATGCATATAGCATTACGGACTAGACTGGGAAACTGACGGATACTCCAGAGCTTTGCCATTGCCATGGCTGTGCATTGATGTTATGTATCTTTCTAAAAAAACACATCCATCTCAGGCTTGCTTTGGTGACTATATGATCTGAAGAACCCACCATTCTTCATTTCTGAAGCCTTTACTTTATTCACTTTGTTATTGTCAGGCTGTCTGTCATGAATCAATAACCCGTATTAATATTTCTTGGAGTTTTGATTGTGCCCACAGTGATGCTGAGTGTGGGGCTCACAGTGAGGTGAGCTTTCATGAGGTGAGATTCATCAGCTGAAACCTACAGACACATTTCTGCATTGAGCCGTTCTGGTCAAATAAATGAAACCATATCACTGAATGAAACCCAGGACTGGAATTAGATCAGAAAGAGAAAACCCTCTGGCAGTAGTGAGCTGGTGAAACCAAACAGGCCTAGCTGTAATAGGGTCCTAAGACTAAGGTTATATATAAAATAAAACATCTAAAACTCTAACTCTCTTTTTTCCCCTCAACACCTCAACATTCACACTCTGGGATGAAAATAATTACTTTATTATTCATAATTACTTTCTCTACATTTCTAGCAAAACACCAAATGTTGATATCTATTTCCCTCCGAGAAGCTCATAGCATGTCTGATTAGCCTGTCTACCCTGAATAACATTCCACAAAATTAGCCCATTGTGCTGTGTGTGTGTGTGTGTGTGTGTGTGTGTGTGTGTGTGTGTGTGTGTGTGTGTGTGTGTGTAAGGCAGAGGAATAGTTACAGTATAGTTGAACAGAGCCGAGTTCAGAGCCAAGCTTAAAAGTTAAAGTTTCACAGACTGTAACAGCGTTAGCAGGTTAGCATATTCTCTGTCCTTTTCATCTTGTCTGAACACTATTTCTCATTTCACACTGATATGATGGATGTGGAAGCTCAGGATTTATATAAGATGAACATGCATCTATAGAATCCTATTTTTACATTTATATTTCACACTTTTACAATTCAGAGCTAAAACTACAGATCGCCTAGAGGTGAATTTTGGTGTGTTTTACACATGCTAATTAGAGGATCTGATGGTTGTAGTATTCATTTGTGAATGTAAATTCGGACTATATGTACTTGTTGATAAACGTTTATTTCATGACTAAATTATAATGATAGAATTACTGAGAAAATAGCTGACAACTAAAACTAGTGCAGAATCTCTGTTATAGCCTGATGAGTAAATACAAGTGCAAGCGCAAGTGCAAGTGCAGATTCAAACTGATTTAATGCATCTCCATGCAAATGCCAACGTCTGGTATAACTAACAGAAGCAGACTAACCTCGTCTACTCAAATACATTTAGCTAGAAAAAGATGAACATTAGCTTAGCGTCTCACGAACGTTGAGCATCTCATCTTCACCAGAAAGAGAAGATGATGATGATGATGATGATGATAATCTATGGAGACGGTTCTTTTATATTTCAAATAAAAAGAAAGACTGAGTGTATCACAATGAGGATGGTGTGTCACTCCCAATTTATAAAGTCACATGAAGACACTTTGCCCCACTGCACCTGACAGGCTAAATATCAGTTATGTATTCTGATTAATTCAGTAACAGACAATTGAAGCGTTAGTGCTCATAATGACCGCTCTCTTCAGAGCAGCGCTAACTTCATCAGCCAGTTTTCATAAACTAGTTACAGGTCCAGTAACATGAGCCACTGCCCTCATCATAGTGGTGCAGATCAGCATGTGTGCTGCTTTTACATGGCACTATAGAAGTGTGTACATATGAACAAACACACAGTTCACGGCATGCTGACTTCTCGTTCTGCAGCCAGGAGAAATATCCTTCAGCAAAAATTCAGTATGATTTCATAAAACTGCAATTTACAATTTTTTTTAATTACGACTAAAACTCAATTTTATAAATCTTAACTAAAATAAAACAAAACAAATGAAGACTGATGTGAATTTTTAATAAATTACTAAACTAAACTAAACTAAACTTTCTTCAAACTTTCAAAAAGGTACAAAATGCTAGTCATTTAAAAAAAAAAAAAAAAAAAGACTACCCCCCCAAAGTTTATTTATTTATTTATTTCTACTTTGTAAAAAGACTTTTATGTAAGGCAACCACTATTTAAAATCTGTATTTTCCTACTATTTATTCTAAGCTACAGTCTTCTACTTGGATGACTATTAGCCTTTGCCTGTGTTTTCATACACATACGTTTTCTAAAAGATGAGTTTAATTTTCCTAGTTAAACATCGGTTGAACCACCTGACAGGGAAATTGTACCAGCCTAACAATAAGTCCACCAGAACTGTTTATCAATATTTGAGAGAGATCTACAAAGCTCAGCAATAAATGTCACTAAATTGACTAAATCTTCTCATACCTATATAAATATTACAATTCGATTCATACTCAGTTTTGAGAGTCAGCTGTCACTCCTGCATGATATCCTTTATATAGCTGTAATTTGCTTCAATTATTTAAATATATAATTTGCTCCAGTCCGTCAGGATCATACATTTTGTCATATATGGTAAAGAAGACTACAAGCAGGACATTAGTTCCAAACTTATCCAGAGCTGGTCCTTGATGTGACCTTCTTTTGTCCAACGTAATGAGAATCATCTAATCACAATCACTGCTCGTGTCAACTAGGAGTGTGTTCAAACCCATAAACTGGAGATCGATCCAACACTGCAATTCATGCAGGCTGTCCAACGTACCTGGGGTAGCCGTGGCTTCGATCCCCGCACGACACAACTGAGGTGCCCTTGAGCAAGGCAATTAACTCCACCAACTGCTCCCCAGGTGCCATGGTTTAGAGCTGCACCCTGCTTTGGGCAAGTGTGTTTACTGCCCTTAGTGTTCACTGGTGTGTGTGTGTGTGTGTGTGTGTGTTTCATTGCATGGATGGGTTAAATGTGAAGGTCACATTCCTCTGTGTCCAAGCACACTAGGCAAATAGTTCACTTTCACTTTCACTGTGTCTCACATGCAGAACAAATCAGCTATTTAGCCTGACAGATGGCCACCACACCATCAGGGATCTTTATGTAACGGTCATTCAGTCCCTCATGGTAGAGCTGCGTCGTGTTGATAATGTTCTCCAAGAACAAAAATCGGCACCTAATATATAATAATGTCTAAAAATAATCTGTGTATGTGTGTGGATAAAGTCAGTACTAAATCAGCTGCTTATTATGAATCTCATTAGCCAACAGTATCACTACTGCTGAGGGAAAATGACAGAACACAGGAAGGGGTGTTTTTGGGGTTAAACATAAGTAATGATAAATGCTTTTTGTACTGCCTACATCGAATGTGCAGGTCCTTGAATCACTGAACTATCTGTAATGCCTCCTTCACTAATACTGACACTACCACACAGGCCACACCTCCTTCACTAATACTGACACTACCACACAGGCCACACCTCCTTCACT
>JAOVVF010000051.1:5491535-5503657 GCA_028565595.1 Duopalatinus emarginatus
TGTGTGTGTGTGTTCAGTGTGTCTGTGTATTCCCAGTGTGTTAAAGTGTTCCAGGTGTTGTGTGTTTTATGTTTATTCAGTGCAGGTCTGAATTTGCAGTGTGTTTGGTTTGCAGTGTGTTTGGTTGTGCAGGTCTGATCATTCTGATGATTGTGTGGGGTTTTTTTTGTTTTTTTTTCTTGCCAGTGTTTCTGTTTTGGTTCTGCCTCCACCTGGTCCTGTCACTGGTTTACTTCCTGACTGTGTTCACCTGTATTATGTCTCTCTGATTAGTATGTCTATTTATACCTGGTGTTTAATTGTCTTATTAGAAATTTAGGTTCATTAAAACTGCCTTTTTTTCTAGTTTTGAGTCCTACCTTTATGATTATAATTATTATGGATTAGGATTATTATATGGATTTTTATACTGCTGTGACTCCCGGACATTCGAGACAAATAAGAAAAACCTTTAAAAGTAACAATGTCCTATCCAAAACCATGCACCAAGGAGGAAATGATCTATAAAATTCAGCCAGTGTGAACTCTGTGTTACTGGAAGAACTTGTGTTCCAGAAACCCTTCAATAAATAAGCATTTATTTTTCAAAATCATGCAAGTCCATTGTTGTGTTTAAGTTTCCTTTACAGGTTTAACACACACTTATGTATTCACAACTCTGAACAGCACACTCAGTTGTAACAGATTATTTTCCTATGAGGTTTTTATCATGATGTTTGTTATCAAAATTCTTTACATGAGTAAAATTCCACTTTTATAGATTGGCTTGAGCCAATGTTGTCGTTATTGCAATGGTTTTCACATTATTTCGTGTGACAAATAAGAAAAGCGCTCTCTTCATGGTCTATGGAATGGGTACAGAAAATAAATAACGCCTCGATGGTTTCATTACATGTGACGATATAATAATCAATACTTTGTACAACATGACAGACACATCCAATAGTCAGATAGTGATATGATCTTTGACTCCTGGGATGTAACATGAGGTCGGTGGTGTTACAGATTGATTAACGTCCTGTTTAGATTTTCTCTGAGCTCCAGTCTGTCGACTCAGATGATTTGGCTTCTGCAGATGAGCATCGCTTTAGCGTAGTCCATTAGGATGGAGATGCCAGGTTCTACAGTGTCTAGAGGAAGCCTGGACCGAAGCGGCTCCTCGGCTAATGACAGTGGCTGGTAATACACAAGAAAGCCCACAACACTCGGGTAGCATAGAGATATCATAAATGATCTTAAACCTATAAAAGTGTCAGTGTGACCGTAGATAGTTTTGCGTCTTTTTCATTTTTCAAACGTTCGTCTTAAACTTGCATAATAAACATGCAAAAATTAAACTTTTTTTTTCTTAGATATATTTCTAGGATTTGTATATAAAGAGTTAACTCTGCTGTTGCATTACCAAAAGAAAGGAAGGAAAAAAGAAAACCAAACAAAACGAACAAACCAACACAGAAACGCTGTAGGACGGGGGATGAGGTGGGGCTGAAATGAAAACCCTACAGTAATCCTGACGGGTTACAATCTCTCTCTCTCTCCCTTGAACCTCATGGCTTTATACTGCAGCACTTTATTTCTTTATTTATCTATATTCTAAGGCTGTGTTCACACTATGTGCTTATTATACAGAAATAAAACTGCTGCATTACACTTCTTTTTACTGATATAATGATAAAGCAGTATTGAGTTTATTATATCCAGAGAAATGAACATGACTACTGGGTTCTGCCCTGTGTCTAATTATACTGATATATATATCTGCAGTACCCCTGGCTGATCTTATACCACCCCTCTGGCCTCTTGGTGTGAGATGCACTTCTTTAATTTATTATAAAACCTTAATGTGTTAAATACCTGGCAAATAACGACCACTTATTCCTTCATTTCTCTTCAGTAACTGTTTTATCCTGGTCAGTCTATCCAGAGTCTATCACAGAATGAGGCAGAAACACACCACACATTTAGACCTAGGGACAAGTCACCAGTCCTTCTTAGAGGTGAGAGGAAACCCACATGTACTACAAATCTACCAGTTGGTGTTAGCTTGCACAATAATAATAATAATAATAATAATAATAATAATAATAATAATAATAATAATAATGCTGGCATCTCTTTGTTTAAGCCATCAGCAGACACCAGATTGAACATTAAACATATTGAATTTGTGGCCTGTTTGTCATTTGGGTTCACAACGTGCCACGAGCGAGCAGACTGAGGCTGGAACAGACAAGCGAAGCTCTGTTGAAGGAATGATTACGAGCTAATGTGTGTGTTTATTGTCACACAGCCAATAAGTGGAACGCCACAGGATGTCGGTTTCGTTATTTATTTTTCCCCTTTGCTTGGTCTTTCTGATTTAATCAATGCTTTGTGTTTTACGGCTGGCGAGCGTGAAGAAAATGTTTAAAGTGGTTCACATGCAAAACAGCCCTGATGGAGGCGACAGGCTTCATACTCCATAAACCCATCTATTATTATTATTATTATTATTATTATTATTATTATTATTATTATTATTATTATTGTTGTAATTATTATTATTATTATTATTATTATTATTATTATTATTATTATTATTGTAATAGAACAGATGTTCTCCAGACCATGACTTTGCCCTCTGTTTTGGCTGTTTTCACATGCCCCCTGACCTACAGTCTTGTAGGGTGAAAAGAAGAAAAAAAAACGTCTATTCAGCACTTTTGCTGTCGGTGAAACAGCACTAGCTGGCGTTTAGCACACAAATGAAAAACACTGTGTGAACACAGCCTTGCAAGTATTTCTATTCAGTTTTTCACCATTTTCTATCTCTCACTCTCTCTCTCTCTACACACACACACACACACACACACATGCACACACACACACTCCTAATTATATACCTACACTAGCAGTACATTGCACCTATTGTAGCCCTCTTGACTTCTGTCCAGCTTCTTTGTCTGTTATCTATTCCTCTCTCTTGCAGCTTGCATAGCTCACCCTTTGCTTGGTAAGGCACTGTGTCCCTTCTGTTGCCCCTGGCCAATATCATGGTGCCTGTCTTTCTTTAGTATCCATCCATCCATGCACTCATCTGTCCGTCCTGCCAAACAGATAAAGAGACCAAGAATGAGCGAGATGTCTGCCATCTCTTCCTTTCACGTCATCCGTCTGCGTCCTCTTCATCCGTTCTCCTTCTATTTCTGACTTTTTTTTGCTCCACTTTATGAGTTTAATAAAGCAAATGTAGAATGGAGAAGCGTCCAGACTCTCTCTCACACTCTCTCTCTCTCTCTCGCTCTCTCTCTGTCCCGGAGTTTTCCTGGGATCAGATCGACTATGTACAAAATCTCAAACGCATTCCAGAATAAACAGTGTCCTCCTCCGTGTAAGTCACAGAGAAACAAAGTCCAAGGGACTGGAGTCTGTGAGTGTGTGAGTGTGTGTGTGTGTGTGTTTGTGTGTGTGTGTGTGTGTGTGTGTGTGTGTGTGAGAGAGAGAGAGAGAGAGAGGGAGAGTCATGTGGATGTGTGTGTTAGTTGAGCTGGTCCTCGTATTGTTTGCGGAAGCAGTCTCCGGCTGGGAAAAATTCCCAGCAGCGCTCCTGGTACATTTTCCAAACGTAGGACTCCTGCAGCAGAACACAGAGGAAGTAATGAAGGACAGACTGAGACAGAGCGAGTTACATAACACACAGACTGACGATCACGAGCCACGTCGGATTCATTCAGGAAAAATGAAGAATCTGTTACCTATATAACATGTTGTTGTGTCGGTCAAGTTTCCACAGAATGTGTTTAGGTTGTGAAATGTAGAAAATAAGACTATGTTTCTAAAGGGATGTATTTGTAAATGTGTGTTTATCAAAGACAACAGAAGAACCACACATATGACCCAAAAATCCCTCAGTGATGTCAAAGTCTACTGTATAACGACAGGGATGGAAAATTACGGATGGGACGTAAAGGGGAGAAAGTACTTTTGTAAGATGTAATTATTTAATAATGATTTAAGGACTAAAACTAAGAGGCAAATCTGAAAAAAAAAGATAACTAGGTACTAAGCAGACTAGGTGACCAAACCCCCTCTTTAGGTCTGAAAATGGGTTTATTGTATAAAATGTACAGAGGATATAAAACGTCTACACACTTTTGTTAAAATGCCAGGTTTCTGTTGAATAAAAAAAGTCTGAGATGAATTTCAGATTTATTTCTACATTTAATGTGACCTATAATCTGTGCAATTCAATTGAAAAACAAACTGAAATCTTTTAGAAAGGAAGAAAAAAATTGTGATTAATTAAACCTGCACACTATCTTATGATCAGGGATTATTATAATATCAGATGTTAATGTTGAAGGACTGATGTTCAGCTTGACGGGGGGCTTTAACTTTTACACACAGGAAGTTGCTGAATAAGAATTCTTGGTTTCTGCAATCATGAGAATTTCCCATGTTGCCATCTTGCTGAAGAGACCTAAATAAGAAAAGTATGTACATTTTTCCTCCTCCATGTCTCTTTTCTTTTGGTTTGACTTTTACTCTGTGATCCTCAGACCTTCAGCCATAATCCAAACATTTATTCATTTTAACCCCCAACATTCAACAGCTGCCTTTCCTGCTCTGCTGAAAGTCTGGTGATGCTGCTATAATGTCACCTACATTAAAAAAAAAGTGGTGGAAAATGCTGGAAGTGTTGCTGAAGAGTGCTGAACCACCTCACACCAGTGTCCAGACATGGGCAATAAAACCCATCCTTACATGTGTATCTGAGTCAAATCATCTTCAACTACATTTACTAACTAACTAAACAATTTGGCCGTTCTAAAAAAAAAGTATATGATGTGTAATAACTAATGTCAGAATCACAGAGAAAGAAAGAAGAAACCAAAAAAAATAAAATAATAAAAAAAAATTATAAGATGAAAAATAATAAGAAACTTTATTAAAGGTGCAGATTTGGAGGTCAGAGAAGATAAAAGAAAAACAATTACCATATAAAATGCTATGATTTGAGTTTTTACACCAGATAAAAAACAGTAAAGATGGGCAGTTCAGAGCAGTGTGTGACTGATATCTGATGAAGTGGGAGATTTACCTGGCCTGTGTGCTCCGTCTCATCCTTATTAATGAGATACATCACAAAGAATCTGAAATAAATAAATAAACAAATGAAAAGACATTAACATAATCAACTGTCACACTGTGTATCTGATAAACATGGAAAAAATAAACATCCAATCTGTGAATTATTCCCCAAACACTAATCAGTAATCCATCTGACACCACATGCTCTTATCATTCACTTTTATCAACATTCACTCAGACAGGACAGATCTCTATCACTCCTAACTGCCTCAACACCACACACACGGCTGTGTCTGTGCCCGAAGTGTGTGTGTGTTCAACACACAGTCACAGAGTCACGAGTTCATTCTGGGTTTATAATGTATAGAATAAGATGCTTGAGGCAATGCAGTTTATGGAAAATAATGATGATGCTGTGATGTATAGGTGCAAGTCTTTAATTCCTTTTATACCACAGCAATTAGTCCGTTTTTTTCTTTATAAAGACAATGCATAAAAGTCCCTGTCTAACCAATCCAGCTTTGAACAGAGCTGAGCTTTCATTACTACAAAACAGTACATTTTATCATCTGGTTGTTAAAGCCAGGGAAGGCAATTCCGGAGAATCTAACTTCCGGTGGAAATAATTCCCATTTTTCCCTGTAGGCCTTCTTTCAAAGCCACACCTCCAAAAGTGTCTGAGGGATGAGTCCATGAAAGGGAGACGGTTGAAGAGAGGAGTGCAGTGCATCACTGTCATTCACATGTAGATAAACATCTGTAACAACAGCACTTCCACATCTGTCCTGCATTAGAGCTAAAACAGTCGAAACAACTCTCTGTGTGTCTCTCTCTGTCTCTGTCTCTTTCGCTCTCTCTCTCTGTCTCTTTCGCTCTCTCTCTCTGTCTCTTTCGCTCTCTCTCTTTCTCTCTGTCTCTCTGTCTCTTTCGCTCTCTCTCTCTCTCTGTGTCTCTCTGTCTCTGTCTATTTCACTCTCTGTCTCTGTGTCTCTCTCTCTCTCTCTCTGAGTGTCTCTCTCTGTCTCTGTCTCTCTCTCTCTGTGTGTCTCTCTCTTTCTCTGTCTCTCTCGCGCTCTCTCTGTGTGTGTTTCTCCCTCGCCCTCTGTCTCTCTCTTTCTCTCCCTCCCTCCCTCCCTCCCTCCCTCCCTCCCTCTCTGTCTCTTTCTCTCTCTTTCTCTCTCTCTATGTGTGTCTTTCTGTGTCTCTGTCTCTTTCCCTCTCTCTTTCCACCTGTGTCCCTCTCTCTCTCTGTCTTTCTCTCTGTGTCTCTCTCCCTCTCTCTCCATTTTTTTTTTTCTCTCTCTCTTTTTCTCTCTCTCTCGCTCTTCATGTGTGTTTCTCTCTGTCTCTCTCGCTCTTCATGTGTGTTTCTCTCTGTCTCTCTCGCTCTTCATGTGTGTTTCTCTCTGTCTCTCTCGCTCTTCATGTGTGTTTCTCTCTGTCTCTCTCTCTCTCTCTCCATGTGTGTTTCTCTCTCTCTCTCTCTCTTTCTCTCTACTCTGTCACTCTCATAGCACAACATTTTATCGGGAATTCAGAAGAAACAGAAAGAAGACTAAGAAAATGGACAACCTCCAACTGAGATTTCCATATATATATATATATACATATTCATTATATTATCTCTCAGAATAAAAAAAATACCATTACAAGAACAACAGCAACTTATATGTGCAACTAGTCTGCTAGCTTTATCACTATGTCTGTCGAGCCTTGTGACAGACTCAGACGTGATGAGTGTATACACAGGTAGACATGTAGGTAGGTGACAATTATTTCATTCAGACAGGATGAAACAATTATACAGGCTTTTTATAGTCATGTGACAGTATGACTATAGTATGATTATAGTATAGTCACAGATGACAGACCTTTTCGTCAATTATTGATTGCAGGATTTAAAAATACATTTTAAAAATATTTTATATATATATATATATATATATATAACAAAAAATATATATATATAACAAAAATAATTAAAAATTAAAAATAATTAAAAAATAATGAGCAAAGAGTGTAATTCTGTAGATCAGAGAATAATTTCCAGATGTGAGACCAGAACCAGATGTTGATCCAGAGGTTGTAGTTGACTGTGGTACAATCAGACCCTCCACTGAGGTGAAAATGAACAAACAGATCTCTGATAAATCATGTAGAAGTTAAGACTGCACTGATAAAGTCAGATGTCATCTAACCTGTTCATTACTGTGAAATTATACCACAGTGAGGTCCGACCCTGCAATCCAATTGGCTGAGACGCGTTCCATGAGTGTTGTTATTACAGGATAATAGCACTGAGACCGAATCTCTCCAAATATTACTATGCCACATACACACGTAACCATAGCAACGATGCTAGCATTTACAAGACGAACACTGCAGTCCATAAACAATCCAGCAACATCTGACGAAATGAGCTGATAAATCCTGTTTTATAAATGGATGTATTAGTGTTTATTATCTGTATAATAATTATTGTGTAGTTAATGATGCTCCTCGACTGTTATAGTCTGATGTCTCAGCAGCGAGACGTTTAGATATATAACACTAGATGATTTAGCAGCGGGACGTCTGATAGAATGGAACTATTTTACCTGGAGGAATGTTAATAAACAAACAGATCGTATTTTTCCCGTCCTCTTTTTCCTAAAATCTATCAATAACCACTGAGAACAGAACTGTGGTGTAATCTCAGTAATAGACTCGATGTCTGTGGTATATCGTGATATATTGGCACAGATGTACTGATCTACGGTACTCAGTCTGTGGCCTCATGCCTACGACCGCAGCACACCAGTGCCAATATCTCACGATATCACACGAGTGTATTATTGCTTAAATGACATGACCTCTAATTTTAGACTGGCCCACATGACACAGATCAGACATGATTCGGATTTCATTGCATTCACACTTAACTACAATGAAATCAGATTACGATCCCTTTTATCCACAGTGTGAATGAACTTATTCACATTGAACTTATTTTTATGCTTCTTTCTAAAAATAAGGGGCTCCTGTGAGAACTGCCTGGAAGCGTCTGCATCGCTGGTGACACCCCCCCCCCCCCTCCATCTGGGTCGCAGTTACAGGGTTGTACGACACACGCAGACATGGAGGAACCAGGTAATTAGCACAAGTCTTCCTCACTGCAGGACAGCTCTTTAGAGAGTCCCTACACACCCGTCCTGCCTGAGGCGGTTATGTTACGTGTCATCAGTCTCTCTGTAGGCTCATTTACTAAAGTTTCAAATTCCTCAGAAACTTCATTCACACTTTCATCAAGTAGGTGAACCACCTGTGTTCATCTGTTAAGAGCGATCACACACACGCACACACACACACACACACACACACACAATTTCTTTCTGCTTTGATAAAATTTTTTATCAAAGGTTTCCTCTTATTTTAAACACACTTGCACACACACAAAAACACTCACACGACCGCATGCATGCACACTTAAAAGCATATGCACACAAAAACACACACATACACACACGAACACGTGCGTGCACACACAAACACACATGCACACGCAAATGCAAACACATGGACACACACAAACAAACATGCATGCACACAAAAGCACACACACGCACACACACGCATGCACACATACAGCCCCGTCCCTAACATGCAGAGCACTCACAGATAGTTTGCCAAGTTGTGCTCCTGTAAGGTGTGTGTTTCGAAGCCGTGAGGGACCGTGTCGAAATAGTCGTTCCCAATCCCACAGATGAAGCATTTGGTCTGCAGAGACACAAAAGCAGACTATTAAACCATCCGATTACAAACAGCTCGCTCAGATTCAGACAGGAGATGGCCCTCGTTTAGTCCAACCTCAACGCAAATGACACTCAGATTAAAAAAAAAAACATGGGCGTCATAGAAACCAAAAACGTGGAATGTCAATGCATTGATGTAGCCGGTAATTACAGTTATTAGACAGAAGCAATGCTTAATAACACACACACATTTTATAAAAAGCCTCTTTATCAGACACACACACACTGAGCAGCGCCTCTTCAGTGAAGCACTCCTGAGCCATTATCCAGAGCAGACACACCGCCTGCTCAATACACAACTAGCAACCGATTTAACAGACGGCCAAGGAGTGTTCACATAGAGTGACAGCGTTCTTTCTGCCTCTATGTCAGTGTGTGTGTGTGTGTGTGTGTGTGTGTGTGTGTGTGTGTACACTCACCTCCATATCCTCCTTCACCTGTTCCTGCTGGTCTCTCAGCTCACCAAATGCATCAATGATCAGACCTAAAACACACACACACACACACACACACACACACACACACACACACCTTAAGGCATCTGTATGCAGGCAAACAGCACAACTGATAAATGATTAATAGACAGAATATTTCTCGGATCATCTAAGTAGCTTATCCTACTACATGGTCGTGGGGGGTGCTGGAGTGACCCCCTGGCCACCAGTCTATCACAGGGTAGACAGACAGCCAGACAGGCTGTCTTAAGCAGTCCAAAATCCCTTAAGCAGTTCGTATGAACAGGTAGCGTGTCGGGGTATGTGGTATTCATTAAACATACAACAGGAGACGTACGTTGAAGTACGTGAACACACGACACACAGCCAATTGCGTATGTACTGTTTAAGTGTGATATTTCAGACGCATCCATTTACACACACACACACACACACACACACACACACACACACACACACACACACACACAGGGAATCCAGTGTCTCTAATTCGTCTGACTGCATGTCAACCGTGGCCGCCCAGGTGGGAATTTGAACCCGGAGCCTAAACGTCACGTTATGAATGCACTCGGTCTCACCCTGGATGATGGCGAGGAGGATGACGATGACGAAGAAGAAGAAGGTGATGTCGAAGATGATGCGGTAAATCTCGTACTCGTCACCCGCCGGATCCTCGATCTGATCGCCGATGCCGCCGCCCGCACGTACACCCACGTACATGTGGAACATGTAACACTGCAGCCAAAACACACACACACACACAATCGAATGTACATATACACACTGCGATACGGCAAAAATACATACAGCAGTGGAACACTCACTGGTAGGCTTGAGCGATAACGTAGATTTATCCAAACGATATCTGTCTTCAGAATTATCACGATAAATGATATCATTGTGTTTTAACACAAACAGCCTAACATGACTGTTGAGGTGCTTTTACATGACACTTGGTGAAACGACACGACTTGATTTGTGTAGAGCGCAGCGCTGCACTATGAGTGGCTGAAGGCTGAACATACTTCAGCATGGCACGTGAAAGCTGTAGGCGTTTACTTCATACCGTTCACGCTGGTGTATAATGATTCTCACGATCTCAACACGAGAAGTAAAAAAAAATCTGTAATCTTTTAGAGACGGTTCATACAAATGTCAATGGAGGGAAAACGTCTCTGCAGGAGCACATTCAAATTCGTCCATTTTAGATTAAACATGTGGTGAGATCCGAATCCAAATCACAGAAATCAACACGCACCCTGGCGCCACTTACAGTGCTTCAATATAATCTAAAGCTTCACATCGCTCCGTCTGCTGTCTGCTGCTTCGTCTGTCCGATTTTAAAGCCTTGCTATTCAAGTTATATTTTATTATCATATATGCAGGTGGCAAGAATAAAAACAACAACAACAACCAAAAAAATGTCGATAGGTAAATTATGTGATGGAAAGTACGTGACGATAATTGGCACGATATCGTCATCGATTCAAATTATCACAATATTCGATAATATTGTTTATTGGCACAAGGTCAATCACCAACATATAAAAAGTGTGTGTTTTAGTATCAATAGCGTATCAGGTATAATATAAATTACTGTATTATACCGTGTTTATATAAGCCGTCCTTTTGCTCTTACACAATCACACGCTCTTTATAGAAACGCCACTCGTTAAGAAATAAACATGTCTCCTGCTCGACTTCACACACCGGCTTGTAGGGTGTCATGCAAAAGTTTAAAACAGCTGTATTTTAGATAACTGTGTGAGTATGCACACGCACACAGCCGTACACTAAAGTTTGTGCACCCCTGGCCAAATCATATCATAGATGTAAAAACAACCTGTGTCTCCACTACAATATACGCAACCTTGTAAATATTGATACATGCTTAAAATGGGGCAGCCGTGGCCTAGTGGTTAGGAAACCAGTCTCGTGACCGGAAGGTCACAGGTACAATCAAACACACAACTGAGGTGCCCTTGAGCAAGGCACCTAACTCGCCTAACTGCTCCCCGGGTGCTGTGATTTGGGGTTGCCCCCCACTCCGGGCAAATGTGTTCACTGCCCCCTAGTGTTCACTGTTGTGTGTGTGTGTGTGTTTCACTGCACGGATGGGTTAACTGCGGAGGTCACATTCCTCTGCGTCCAAGCACAGTAGGCAAACCGTTCACTTTAATCTTTCACCTTAAATCATTTTAAAGAGATAAAAAGTGTGGTATGTGGAAAAGTGTGGACACCCCATGTCCAGATGTGTTTTCAGGACATATCATTTATTAAATCCTACAAACACATAAACATATTCAGAAAATATACTTTCTATCTATCCGTCTGTCTGCATGTCGGACTGAACAGTAACCCTACATACTGTATATAACCTACATACACACATAGTTACACATAATTAATTGTCACTATCCTGTCCTCCATACACTCCCTCACTGCACATTACATCTCCATGGCAACAGTACCGTCTACTTTTGTTTTTTTCTGATTATAAGTTGCTGTTCTAGCCTGAACATTACTGGTCAGCATCCTGTTCACCTTCTGCCTGGTTTAATGCGATACTATCTGACAAGCTCGATTTTCTATTTGAGTCCTGCTTTAATTGCAGTAAACTGTTCTGTCTGTTCTGACCTTTTGTATGCTTATGAATAAATGAATACGTCCTTTTATTTTCATTAACCGCATTAGCATTTTAATAGTGCGAATGGGTAATTGTACATTTGCTTTGTTTTGACACTTGGATAAAGTGTCGCTGTGGCTGAATATTAGAATCAGACTGCTTTGTAAAGTACCATAAAAA
>JAOVVF010000051.1:5503757-5513832 GCA_028565595.1 Duopalatinus emarginatus
ACTTTGTGTTGGTCTTTCACATTAAATTCCAATGAAATATATTTATGTTTGTGGTTGTAATGTGACAAAGTATGGAAGAGTTCAAGGGGTATGAATACTTTTGCAAGCCACTGTAAATATTATCAACAGAATGTAAGTATATATTATGTGAAGTATTAAAGTTCTGGTTTGGTCCCTTTGACTGATTTATTATTATACATGACATCAGCAGATGATTAGTACTGAAGCGTCAGTGTAAAAGCAGCATGTTACTGTTGCAGCTGCTAGAGGTCAACCAGGGTTAAACTATTTTATACACAATTTTATATACAGAGAAATATACCGGTGTGGATGTGAGAAGATTAACGGGAGAGAAAGAAGATAAAGTTTGGCAGTGTAAATCAGTTTGCTGTTGTTGGTCATTTTCTTGTTGATTTAGAAGATATTAAAATCATTGAAATGAAACCAGTTTAGGGGAAAATATGTTTGGTGGAAATCTCAAAGACATCTGAAATGTGACCTGACTACATGCTGTTACAGTTTGGAAACCACTGGTTTATTTTAACTAGTTGTTAGATTTTAAAGTCTTGTTTTATTATCCACTGTGTAAAATCATTTTAATAGTAATGAGTAACTGAAGCTGTCAAATAAATACAGTGGAGTAAAAAGTAGAATATATCTCTTTTTGATAAAATTGGTATAAAAGTATAAAAATAATTAATATTATTTATTTATTATAAAATAATAAAGTACTTTATGAAGAACCACTGAATTGTATTTAAGTGCAGTATTTGAGTAAATGTGCTTTGTTACTTTATCACCACTGTAAAGTGATTCACTAGTGAATTTGATTTTAAGATGAATAAACACTACAATAAAAACAGTGACACGTCTTACACAATAACAGACAGCGTGTTTCTAATTGTTCTGAAGAAACAGTCTGTATCAATGCCAGATAGATAATTACTTCTTTTAAATGTTGCGAAAAGTTTTGGTAAATTGACCTTACGTGCTTTAACTTGTTCATTTTTTTTCCCGAAAAGCACACGGCAGGTTTAATCTGTTAACCCTTTCATTTCTGAGCTTCATCCTGATTCCTTAGAAAGCACAGAAACTAAAAGTGTTTTAAATAACTTCAGCAAATGCAGTAAGTGTGAATGAAAATATACAGTAAAACACATAATAATCCTATAATAATAATAATCCTCAGAGATGTTCACTAAAATAAACCACTGCATAGAACAATGTAAAATTTACTAACCTTCTTACTACACAAACATTTTACACAAACCCAACTACACAAACCTATTACACAAACCTACTACACAACCCTACTACACAACCCTAACTACACAAACCTATTACACAAACCTACTACACAAACCTATTACACAAACCTACTACACAAATATTTTACACAAACCCAACTACACAAACCTATTACAAAAACCTGACTACACAACCCTACTACACAACCCTACTACACAACCCTACTACACAACCCTACTACACAACCCTAACTACACAAACCTAACTACACAACCCTACTACACAAACATAACTACACAACCCTAACTACACAACCCTAACTACACAACCCTAACTACACAACCCTAACTACACCAGGTCCAGGATTACAACCAGATGTTTTATTTTATTACTATTAATTAATTAATTTCAGAAATAAAGGAAATGAGTCGACTCAAGCTCTAACTTTGATCTTAACTTTAATTAGGACAAGTAAACCTTATTAATAACTAATCACAGGTAACTGTACATTGTAAACAAATGTTTTGGCTAAGGGAAGATTTAGCGCTAACTTATTACTATTCATTTTATATATTATTAAAAAAACTTTTATTGGTTTAGTAATGAGTTAAATTTATATCCATTTCTGTCTTTACCCTGATTGTTTAATTACTGCCTCCAGCCGTCTGGCCACTTTTATGGAGTGGCTACATTCAACTGAAGTGTATCAGGAACGCCCTTTTCAAACTAATATTTGTTTGGTCTGACTTATGCAAACATTTACACACAGCTTTACTAAATAATGAAAGAATGGGGCCCAGTGTAAATCAATTAATCAATCAATCAACACAGCAATTAATATGTATATGCTGTTATAAAGACTGGCTTTATGCTGCAGACTGAAATAACTTCATGTTCTTTCAGATTTTGGTTTCTGTGTATCTAGAGTAATTTCTTGCAGCATTTCCGATGCACTTGCACTTTTTAAGCTAACTAGATGGTTTGGAGTTGAGCGTTGGGTAGACGGCACTGGGCTTGAACCCCACCTCCACTCCTCCTGTTTTAATTACGTTCAGCTGTCGTGCCGTTGCTCTGGTTCAGACCGCGTGTAACAATGTGTGCTTAATTAAGCCGTTGTTCAGGTTCGCTGCTCAGGACATTTCCTTAATTACGGAGGGAGTGTTTGGTCTGTCTCAGAGTGTGTGAGACACCCACATCTGATCTGTAAACGTGGCCAAGGTGAAAGCTGCTGGCACAACTGCCACGTTACGACTGGTTTATTTGTTCCGAGTTTGAAAGTGCAAGAAAAGCATCACTGAAAAAAAAAACTTGCGCCCAGAGCATGAAAAAACCTCCCCAGTCCTGTCTCCACTCTAAGCTTACAGAGAGCGTGTCAGCATCTCGGCTTACCGTCAACATGTCGTCACACTTCATGTCTGGAGATTCTCCATCCTCGCTCTTGTTGTAGAACTTGCGGAAGAAGTTGAAGGCCACCACAGTGTAGAGGTAGACTACCACCGCCAGCAAGCCCACCGTTAACACAAGCTACACCAACACACACACACACACACACACACACACACGCACAGAGGAAGAGGAAAATGTGTTATACACTATATTCGAGCATTTGTACTATTTAATAGAAGAGCATGCTTTGGGCAGTACAGTACCATCAAATGCCTACAAAACCTTGTACTGTTCTCCTGAACCCACCGCTCTGTTCCACTACTGGCTTCCTGGAGCTGCTCTGTGTTTCGGTTTAAAACGCTGGTGTCCCTAAAGCCAAAACACTTCCCTGTTCTGTATCTCTTTTGTATGACTTGACTCCAGGAAGGTTCTCTGTGCCGACACCTATGCAGTAAAATAATAAACTTCTCCCGGCTCTCCGAACAGCTCGGACTCCTACGCAGGTACCTAACAATCAGACTACACTATCGAGATCAAACGGTCTCCTGTACTCTCTACTTATACTAACTACTTTCTAACGAGGTGTCAGTTTGGGGATCTTGTGGCCAGCTTGAACTTCAACACTCCAGTTGTTACAAGTCTTATCAACACTTATTGCCCAGTACTAGGACGCCGTCTCCTCAGCATCAGTTCACCAGTCACCAGTGCTCGTTACAGTGAGATGCTCACTGAAGGGCTGAAGACTAAAATTCATACATAACACAGACGGCTGCTGTCCGAGGGAGGCGTGTTGCTGCACACACGTGTGTACAGCGTTGACCATTCTGTCGACACGCTTCAAAACCTTGTGTTAAAGCGTCCTCACTGTAGTCCTGCATCAGACTATCATCTGTTTGAAAGAAGTCGTGGAGGTGAAGACAGAGATGCATTTGTGGCTCACAGCTCAGAATAAAACATCGTTAATGAGGGAATATGAGAGCTTGTTGACAGACAGACGGAAGTGTATTAAAAAGCAGGAGATTATGTCGAAAAATAATATATCGGTCTTTTCTGAAAATTGCTTAAAAGAAATTCTGCAGCCAGATTGTGGAACATTTTTGACTCACCCACATATTTATCTATCTACCAATTTATTTATGTATTTTTTTACATCTTGACAAAACTCCAGAGCACTTCCGTTAAGTCGCTTTGAACAATGGACCTGCCAAATAAATTGTAAATATGAAAACATTAGGAATAAACTAAACCGTTTACAGGGAAATTAAAGATTATGTTGGAGGACATCTGGAAAACTCTCTGGCTGCCCCAGGCTGTGTATACGCCGGATAAAAAACTGATATGGCCCATTAAAATCCAACTGATTAGGAGCTGGAGGGGTAGAAATCAGAAAGTGTTCTAACATCTGTGTAGTGTAGTATACAGTCACACTGCTAATGCTTCTGGGACATCTTTTACCTATTTAACACAACGGGTTTCTTATTATAATTAATATCAGCAGCAACTTGAGTCACGTCCAGGTTTTTTTTGGGTTTTTTTTTGATGATAATAGCTCGTACTCAAGCAGACACACACTGTACACATTTACATAAGCCCTGATGATCCATCAGTGTTTTATGACCTGAATGGGGGGAGGGGTTTACACAGGCAGTAACAAGATCAACGTCAGAAATTTGCTTACATTTAAATAGGAAGATAAACGGTATGCAAAATTTCATTTATTCATTATTTAATCCCTCATTAAGGTTAGGAAAGGCCCTGGGCAGGTGGACAGACCACAGACAGACACAAGGGCAGCTGTGGGCTTGTGGTTAGGGAACTGGTCTTGTGACCATCCCAGGTTCGATTCCTGTAACAGACAAAACATGACTGAGGTGCCCTTGAGCAAGCCAACTAACTTCCTCTCAACTTCTCCAATGCTGATGTGGTTTGGGGCTGGGGCTGGGGCTGGGGCTGCCCCCCAGCCGCCGCCCCCCCCCCCCCACACACACACACACACACACACACACCCGCTCTGGGCAAGTGTCATCACTGCCCCCTAGTGTTCTATAGTGTGTGTTTCACTGCACGGATGGGCAAAACGCAGAAAGAGGTCATTCACACATTCCTCTGTGTGCAAGCTCAGTAGGCAAACTCACTTTACAATTTCATTATATTTCACTTCATACACCCACACACACACACACACACACACACACACCTAGGGGCAATTTAATATTGTCAGTTCACCTGACGCCATGTCTGTGAACTGTGGAAAGAAATTGGAGCCCCTGAAAGGAACCCACAAAGACATCAAGAGAACATGCAAACTGGCCTTCTGGCTGGAAATCAAATCCAGGACCTTCTTTTGATAGTGTGACAGTGTTACTGACTGCACCACTGATACACCGCTGTGCTGTCCCTATTCCCAGGTTTATAATAATAATAAAAAATATATATATAGATATTTTTTCAACATGGTCTCAGAGTTGTGGACTCTAGAAGCTGCTTTTCACAAATGTCTGTCAAAATCTTGACTATTAATGTTGACTTGTATACAAATAAAACTAATATGAATGTACAAATCCGGATGCCTGCAGATTTAAAACAGCCAGATAAATAAATGTAAATTTAACTGAACTGCATTTGAAAACGTTCCAGGCTGCATGTTGGACACGTCTGTATTTGTCCTGGTAATAACAGATGAGGACAGGGTGAATCCTGTTGAATTGTGCCTGGCTATAAAACCTTTTTTTCCATTTTAAGGTCAGCGCAGGTTAAAGCACATATTATTATCAGGATGGTTTGACGGACATGCCGGTGAGTCAGCTGTCCAGCTCACACAGAGTCCGGCTCACAAACCAGTAAAGCATTTTAGAATGAAGTGGAATGCAAGGCTGAACATTGTCCTGGGATCTGGGAGGAACTGGCAGATGTTACTAAAGCACAGGATTCATAACAAAAGGTCCTGGTTCCTGAAAGATACCGCAGTAAATACAGCCGTAAGGACCTGGACCACGACCTTGCCGATGTCTCATTGTTCATCAGCGACCGGCCTTCGTACTGGGTCACATTCAAATTAATTATAAATAAGAAAGCAGTGCTGCAGAGCCTTTTATTTTATTTGCATTAAACAGAAACGGAGAACACCACGTGTCCTGGTGTGTAATGTGTGAACTCAGCTCTACCTGTTTGCCATTGTGAGTAACAGAAGACAGGATGGTCCTCAGTGTCTTAAAGCCCATGGCTATGTCCAGCAGATGAGCAGCGAAAAAGAAGTTATTGTAGTGGCCCAGTATGGACATGGTCATGTACCAGGCCAGGTACAGGAAGGACTGCACACACACACACACACACACACACACACACACACACACACACACACACACACACACAAACAATTACCGGAGAAAAAAAATTCAGCTGATTAACATCATGCAAACAGGACAGAGGGTAACATGCAGTACAGTTCAGCTGTGTGCTTCACTGACACGGGCGTATTTACATTATCTGTGAAGACGACTCCCAACTTCCAGATCTGGTATTTCACATCAACAGAGTTCAGTCTGTCAGTGAGTGAGAAAGAGAGAGAGAGAGAGAGAGACAGAAAGACAGAGAGGCAGCGAGACAGAGAAAGAGAGAGAGAGAGAGAGAGCGAGAGAGAGAGAGAGAGAGAGGACAGACAGACAGAGAGAAAGAGAGAGAGAGACAGATAGAAAGAGAGAAAGAGAGAGAGAGACAGAAAGGCAGCGAGACAGAGAGAGAGAGAGAGAGAGAGAGAGAGAGAGAGAGAGAGAGAGAGCGAGAGGACAGACAGACAGAGAGAAAGAGAGAGACAGACAGACAGAGACAGACAGAAAGAGAGAGAGAGACAGAGAGAGACAGAAAGACAGAGAGAGAAAGAGAAAGAGAGAGAGCAACAAAAGCATAAATTAAAACCCACTCATCATCAGCAGCATCATTATACTATTTTACAATATAGAAATAAAGATTATTATTATTAGTATTATTGTTGTTGTTTTGTTGTTGTTGTTAATAATAATAATATTAATAATAATAATAATAATAATAATAATAATAATAATAATACCACAGAATGTAGCTATGAAAAAGAAATCATGTATTTATTCGTGTTATGAAGTTACAAAGCTTTAAATACATTTGGCTTAAATGTGGGATGTAATTTTTGGAATATTTTTTTTTCCAAGTTGTTCAAGTCGGCTGGTAGACGCTGACCTTTATCTACTACCGCCCCCTGCAGGGCTGTGTTTAAAAATACAACATCCAGGCATCAGCATGCCAGAGGATCTATCAGGTTAGATTATTGTGAATTTGGCACTGTAAAACACTGCACTACTGTCTGAACCTTACACACACACACACACACACACACACACCACATTCACCCTACACACACCAACACAAAAGTGAAAGTACAAGAACGAGTAGGAGACTTTCTTTAAAAAACGAAAATAAATATGTATGTCCAGAATGTGCAGATATCCGCTATGTTACATCACGCACACACACACACACACACACACACACACACACGGGTAAACTTACACAGCAGCCAAAGAGCTGTCTTTCTTGGGTTTCTTCTTCTCATGGGCATCACTGAAGTCCAGCGCAGCTTTGTCCATCCCCAGCAGCTCACTGATTCGGTCATTACCGTAAAATTCTCCATATTTATCCATCACCTGTGCGCACACACACACACACACACACACACACACACTTTAACAAATAATTGTTTCCCAGCTAACAGCTTTACCGCATGTTCCAAAACTTTTGCTTTTGGAAATGAATGATCAGCCTACCTTCCTCTTCACAAATTTATCCCAGTAGTTGTTGGGAAATGACCTGAAAATCAGAGAAATACATGAACATCAGGAACAAATGCTGCCAGAAGACAGAAGCAGCAAATGCAGCACAGAGATCAGTATAACACACTGTCCACTCTGTATCATACTACGTCACTGAACTGTCCCAGTCTGAAGGTTTAATAACCTCCAATCATAAACATCTGCATTTAGAAGTAAAGCAAGCTTCGACTGATGGGATCGTATAAAAATGAAGGTCATCTAACATCCACCTGTCAATGTAACCTGTGACGTTCACTCCAAACGGTTTCCAAAGCTTCAGAGGAAACACGCGAGGCAGTGGCTGGTCCTCATGGCGTGCCTTTTATTGTTAGAACAACGCTAAACACTGAGCTGGTGATGAAGTCGGTGAATCCACTGCCATTGCCCATGGCTGCTCGTTCACATGGTCTGGTATTTAAACTGTAATTATCTTCCTGATTGCCTGGAGCAACCATCATTACTCTGTAATAGATGTTCAGTGCTCTTTAATGATTCGGGCTGCTGTCTCACACTGACCCACATTCGCCTGCGACGGTGTGTGTGTTTGTGTGTGTGTGTGTGTGTTATAAATGCCATTAACTCACTGGGTGTTGATGACCAGTCTGTCCCACTGGCCTTTAATGTCATCCTCTGATGGCTGCTCTGTAATATACAACCCATCAAACTCCAGCTTCCTGGCCACCTCCTTCTCCCTCTTAAAGATTACCAGGGGAACCTAGATGACGCAGAGACACACACTGTTCATTTGCCTTTTTAGCAATTTCATCATTTAACCGTGCATTTGGAGCTGAGTAATATATCCATACAGACTACTGAAGCCCATTAAAAATTCTCGACAGCGATGTTTTCCTCAGTAAGTGATCGCTAATGGAGATTTTATTACTACAGCTTTTAGAAGCTATAAACTGGGCAGTTTTCTCCAATTATTTCTAACGGCTGACACTTAAATTATGGCAAATTGGTTATATTGAGGCATCACATATTTAGTTTAACAGTGGATGAACTTGGGGGTGCCAATGTACATAAATTAAACAAAACAGCTATAAAACGTCAGCGGTTACTAGATCTTCCTTATGTTTAAGGCAGATGAGTTTATTCTTTATGCTTCCATAAGTATATTTTTATATAAGAACATCTCACTGTTTCACTCGACAGCACATGATACCAGAAAAACTGTTACACCAGTCTAAGCCATGGGTTAGTGGTTATGGAACCGGTCTCATGATCGGAAGGTTGTGAGGGCAAGACACGACTGAGGTGCCCTTGAGCAAGGCATCTAACTCCCCCAACTGCTCCCTGGGCGCTGTGGTTTGGGGCTGCCCCCTGCTCGGGGCAATTGTGTACACTGCCCCCTAGTGGACACTGGTGCATGTGTGTTTCACTGCACAGATGGGTTAAATGCAGAGATCACATCCCTCTGTGTCCAAGCACAGTAGGCAAATAGTTCACTCTTATGGTAGGTCCCTCACAGGGCATGAACTCCACAGCCTTGTGGAAATATTCTGTAGTTAATAAACACCAGACTTCCTAAAGAACGCTCCACAGTTGTTTTTTTTTCTTTTTTCTTTTTAAATGTACGATTTTTGTGTTCCACACCGCGTTACATGGCATCCCAGATCTATTTGATAAAGAGATCTGTTGCCTTGGTGTGAATGACTAAACCCCAAACTCAGATGAGAGTTCCTCTAACCATAATTTGGTGTCTCTAGACGTATGGTTGTGCATCGTCCTGTTAGAAGAGACCAAACCAATCAGAATGAATAAAGGACATGAACGGATGAAACGCATGCCCCTTGTAGATGTACCAGGGGTCTCATGGAATGCCAGCTAAATGACCCCAGTAACACTATGAAGCCACATGCAGCCTGATAATGCGTTAATAATCCGACTAGCAGCTCAATCGGAAATAGAACACTTTCCTTTTTTAAAATTAAGTGAGTTCAAAGCTGTTGTAGAACATAACAGAAATTTATTCAAGCTCCGCCCAATTCACACATAACACATATTAGACCCCGCCCTCTTTTTTTCTCCTCTTGTCCCCTGTTGTTAGCACTACAGCTCCCCCGCTGTCCTAATGAGCTGTTCAGACCAGTATTTGAGCGAATACAAATGACTGGGGTAACATTTTGCATCTCCTCTTATATCGGATCAGATCACTTACTTAGTGTGCGTGTAAATGAAGATTTTAATCAGACTGTCAAGTCAAGTGCACATATAAACACCTCAGTCTGAATCTGTAATCAGAATGAATTTAATCAGATTGGAGGAAATCTTTGCATGTAAACATACCTACTGCTGCTGAGGGTGAACCCACATGTACAGTCTAAAGATCATCATAATGTAGAATGGGTAAATCTTGCTGGAACTGTGACTGATATAATTATTGCATAATTATTCTTCTCTAACTACTCTTTATCAGTCAAGCAATCAGTGTCTATCAGTTACCAGGTGACAAATTTAGACTTCATTTTATAACCATATTGGATTTCCAGGTTATATATTTGCACTTTATATAATAAGGGATTATTTATAATCACACTGTCTGTGTCACCCAGATGAGGATGGGTTCCCTTATGAGTCTGGTTCCTCTCAAGGTTTCT
>JAOVVF010000051.1:5550087-5561787 GCA_028565595.1 Duopalatinus emarginatus
TTTAAAGCCTTATTCATTTACATAGATTAAAAAATGCGATTAATCGCGATTAACTATATGAAATTCTGAGATTAATCACGATTAAAATTTTTAATCGTTTGACAGCCCTTATATATATATACATACACCAATCAGCCATAACATTAAATCCACCTGCCAAAACCAGGTGAGACCAGTGAGCTGAAGGTGCTGTTACCACTTCGGTGGTCGTTCTTCCTTGGACCACATTTGGTATAAACTAAGACCCCCCCTACAAGTCCTGCTGGTTTGGAGACAATGTGACCCAGTCGTCTAGACGTCACAATCTGGTCCTCGTCAAAGTCACTCAAATCCATAGACTTGTCCAACACACTAATACTGACAACTACTTGCCCCCTTGGTACCTAATACATGCCACCCTTAACCGGTGCCACTGTAATGAGATGATCAATGTGATTTACTTCACCTGTCAGTGGTTCTCAGAGTATTCCCTGATGATAAATATTAATACAGATTCATATTTTTAGCCATGATTCCGACATATATACTGTAATATGCTGTAAATCTATAATAGCCATGTCTTGTGTCTCGGCTGCATCTCATCTTTAAAATGTATTCCAGTGTTTTGTTTGAAGCAGCTGCAGCCTGGGAAATGAGATACTCCCACATTAGCTTGAGGGCACCGAGACTAAGACCTACCATTTGTAATACCAGTCAAATGGCCATTTGAGCTACTTATTTCATGTTTATATATACCCACTGCTATAGTTAGTGGTCTGGCTTAGCAGACTTAGATTACTCGGTCTTCTTCTATAACACACTGATCAGCTAATTACGGTGTGTTTCCCGATTCCAGAAGTGCTCAAGGGAAATGTCTATAGTCCAGACCAGTCAGCCTTCCATGACTTCCATGAACCATGTGGTTTAAATCATACACCAACACAACCATCCAGAATACAGTGAAGAATTAATCGCAGTCATTTCCTGGCATCAGGTCTCGTGTGGAAAAATAATATGCTGATTAAATTATATTAAATCTTTCAGTAGCAGGAGCAAAAATAAATAAATAACAGTCAAAGTATTTCCTATTATAACATTATAATGAAGCAAATAAAAAAAATTAAATATATTTATAGACAGTTTCAGGCATTTAATTTATTTATTCTACTGGCAGATTATTTTATTTGTTACTAGAATTAAATGCTTAATAAACAACTGATAATAATGGAATCTGAAAGGTCAGGATTACAGTTTTTACCCACTTACCCACTTTACCCATTATAAAAGTAGCCAAAGAACCAACCGAATATAAGTATTGTGCTTAAAAAGGGTTAGCGGCTACTGTAGCTTAAAGGTAATGACAGCTCAGTACCAGGTAAGTGAAGAATATCCCTGCAGCTTTCCACTCTCTGCAGGATTACACTCACATATAAGATCCTCTCCGAACAGGTTTTGGCCGATGTGTTCGAACAGTGAGGACAGGACGGGCAGCAGAGCCACCGTGGTGTAGTTGATGATCTGGGTGACTCCTCTCGGCTGGGTTCGAGTGTGTGTGAACTGGCCCTGGCGTAGGTTCTCCATCGTTCTCTCCAGGTCCTCGGCAGCGTTCTCAAAAAACGCCCTCAGTGCTGCCTTTACTGACTCCAGACCCGTCTTCATGACTGTCCTACAGCGGAAAGTTGGACACAAGTTCAACTGTGATATAAAGTCTACTGGCCTGTAAATGCAGGGCAGACATAGGCTTTGTTCTGAAGGGTCGCTACTCAGTCTTGGGCACTTAAAAACTAGGGGTAAGGTCAAGTGAAAAGAATTGGAATTGAGCCCATAGTACAACTGAGCAAAAAAAAAAAAATTAATTAAAGGTAGGTAGTCCATCAGTTAAATTATTAACAAAATGACCACATGCTCTACTTAATTTCTGATTAATCCGGCACCACACACTATAGAAAATCCTGACTTAGGTCTCCAATCTGTTGTTACACACATGGCGTCACTGACCTGGCATCTAACGTCTGTCCCAGTATGTGAAGACAGTTCACAATAGAAGTGGCATCATTTCCTGGGAAAGAAACACAGAGCGGACATCAGAGCAATTCAGCCGGCATTTCTTCTGCTACAGAATTTATTTTGAACCGAGACACTTAACCAGATCATTTAAACTAGTATTCATTAGCATGCACCTAACAACCACTACACAGTCCAACAACCTGCTTCTTAATAAACAACAAGTCATCTTTGAGATGACCTACAGCCACCTTTACCTTACTGTACATTCTGTGTTTTCCAAGTAATGGCAATGACACATAAGGGCTCCGCCCCTCCAATGCTTACGCGTCTACCGGCACACCTGATTCGACAGTCGCCAGGTAGATGTAGATAGGAGGCACTGTTTAAGCATGGGCGTGGCGGCTCAGAAACAGGACGATGGCAAGAGATTCCCAGGAAGTATTGCTATCCTTGACCTCTGCTTCCTAAGCATTATTTCCTTCTTGTTCTCCACCTTCTCAGTTCATGCTCAGTGTTCGGTTTTGGTTTATGTTTTCTGTTTGTTTATGTACTGGTTAAAAATAAAGTCTAATTCCTTACGATTATGTCCTAATTTCCTGTTTTGTTAGTTCCCGTACTCACGTTAGTCTCGGTCAAGTCACGCCGCAGTTACACATGTCCTTTGTTTTGCACGCTTTTCTATTTTTTTAGCACATCAGTACTAAACTAAATACATTATTTTAGCTTTTAGTCTACAAGATTAACACACAGAACAGGTCCCTTCCACTGTGTCTCATGGTGCAGCATATTAATGTATACATATACTGTAGTGTATCACCTGAGTGATGCATACAGTGCTTCACTGCTCGGTGTGGATATGCACCAATCATAACATTAAAACCACTGAGAGGTAACGTGAATAACAGTGAATAACAATCTCGTTACAATGGCACATGTCAAATAGGCCAGTGTGAGGATCTGCATGATGGTTAGACGACTGAGTCGGAGCATCTCCAAAACAGCAGGGCTTGTGGGGGGGTTTAGTGCTTAGTACCTACCAAATCTTTAACGGTGTTATGTGCACCAAGTGCACCTGAAGAATGAAGCCTAGCCTGTCCTACAGAAGAACTACTGTAGCGTAAGGTGAAGGTGCGTAAAGTGTATTTAGGCTAAGATAAAAAAAAAATGTATTGTAGCTTGCTGCCTATTGGGGCTGCACAAAATGAGTGGTTTTAATGTTATGGCTGATCAGTGTAAACCATGTGGTTATGGTCACTTGGACAGTACACCAGAACGCAGTGCAGGGACATGCGGTCATTTCTATTTACAAATGATAGAGCCTTTATCAATCATTTCTGCTGTATATGATAAACTCTGTCTGCCACTTCCTGTGCTACGGTCGATTTCATGCCATCGTGCATATGAATTCAGCTTACAGTTCAGGGACAGGACAAAACCTTCTTTAGCACCAGAGCCTGAACTCCTAAACTCAGAAACCTAATCGTTATTTACAGTCATGTATTAAACATTAAAAGTTGGAATGGTGAGCAACATTTTCTTTCTGTAAAAAACTCTGGACCACAACAAACTTTCAAGCATTTCCCATCCCACATTAGTGCAATCACGGTATACAAGTCGTGATAAAAGGAAGCACAAAGTGAAAAGAAAACGAAAACGTTGCATGCGTTAACAACTGGTGACGTGTGATGCCAGTCTCTTATACAATTAACTTGACTCAAAACACAGATTCAAGCCACTCAACTGCAACATGCATTGACACACCCTCACACACACACACACACACACACACACACACACTTCAAAAAACAATTGCAGTTAGAGCAGCCTTACCAAACAGAGATATCCTATGTCTGACAAGAACTCCCAGTTTGCAGAAAAGACTGAGCAAGACGAAAAAAAAACAAGTGGATGACAAAGAAACAGGTAGAAGAAAGAAGAAACATTAGTGAAGTTAAAAAAAGGGCAAGTTCAAAAACAGGTAAAAGCTGAGATTATGAAATAAAGTGGATTATATGAGGATCAAACGGCTTAGAAGAGAGAAGATCAGCTAACAGTGTACATGGTACATGGTAAGGACTAAAGACTTTTAGATAAGATAAATAGATTTGCAGAAAACAAACTGAGTTTCATTCAGGTTGGATTTCTTTCTCCTCACCTCTATAAGTGTTCACAATCACCTGGAAAACATCTTGTTCACTAAGAAGTCTCTTAGTATTTTTTAATCTGGGATTAGACTGAGGTTCTATTTAACACAAAGATTTTCATTACTAGAAACCATATAACACTTGACTTAGAAATGTCTACATGAACTTCAGAGTTTCTTAAAAATTTGTGTAAAACCTGATGATCTTTTTTGGATCAAATTCATTGGAGTTTTATCTGAACACCTGCTTTAAAGGAAGGGATACAAATCTGACCTTTTGTTGAAAAAAAAAAAAAAAAAAAACAACGATATCACAAATTTATCCTTTACATAATACGATATGCTATGTATCGTATCTGTAGCAATGCATTGTCTGCCCCAGACTGGAGCCCCAGCTGCCTCTGCTACGTCAGCACTGTCAGCATCAGGCCTACTGATCAGACCTTTTGGTATTCACAGCATTTCGTGCACAAGGTAGCTAGGATAAAGTTTTCATAAAATCTGGCCTCATAGAGGGTTGGAGTGTAGGGGTCATCCCCAGGGTAATAATTTCTGTGTTAGGGACAGAGCTCTTTCATGATGTGACCACTGGTTATTTATTAAGAATCTCACTTTTTAGATTCCTGAGTACTCTTATGGCTGTCATCTGTCATCTCCATATAATAATTATAAATTAATAACTATAACCAGTTCTAAATGAAAGCCATCGCAAACTATTTCTCTATTATGACCAGCCGTACTTCCACTGACTACTGAGGCAGGTATTTAACACCAACCCTAACCTTAATTATTAGATATTTATATGTTTTTGGCATTTAAAAAAAATTAAATAAATAAAAAATAAGACACCCACACACGCAGCACTAAGAACAGGAAATATCCAGGTGTGTTGGTCAGAGAAAGGCTATACCCTACCTGGTTACCATCTCCTTCTCTTTATTGGAAGCATGGCCTCCACTGCTGATTGGACGGATGGCAGTAGATAAGAAGTAGAGCCGATGGTTCTTAAAGTACTGGTCGACAAGAGGCAGAACAACCTGTGGAAACATGAATCATAATGTTTGTATTATAATTAAGGGAGCTCAGTGAGAAGGGCTCCAACAGGACAAGACGTTGACTTGGGAGACTGACTTGTGAAGGTTCCATACAGAGGACTTCTCAACACTTATTTTGTAATGCACTGTATTTGTAAAGAGACAGAAATAAGTTCAGAACCTTTCCAAAAAACTTCATCTGCTGTTCATGAGGAATTTTCTCTCCCTTTGGCCGTGTGGAAACATCTGTGGCAAAAATGCAGCAGTAAAAAGAAATAAAAGGCATGTAAAATAAAGCTATGTCCAACTGCCACATTGAATACACAGACTACAGATACAGAACCACCAACAACACCCCCCCCCCAATCCTCCAATCCCCCAATGACTGAGAGCATCACAGTTTGTTGAACCAAGACTTAGGCCTACACTTCTGTATAATATTAACAATATCACACAAATGAATGGTATACATTCTAATGCATAAACAGAGAAATTACAATATCTGTCAGGCATCTATTCGTAAAAAGCAAAAGCACTGTATACTTTCCATCTTGGTGCGACTCTTTACGGATATGAAGTTGTCATATGTACTAGTTTTTTCTTACTTAAACACGTACCAAATTCCAGCATGTGCTCATGAGCCTCGTCCACATATGTGATGAGCTGCTGCAGAAATGTGTAAGCGAAGCGTTTCTCTATGGACGGAGTGTCCAGCTCCTGCTCCTTTATAGCCCTGTGGATAAAACGTAATATAGAATATTATTAATAAAGAGATTCTTGGGGTTTGATTCGTTTTCCTGACCTGCAGTTTTTGACGCACTTATCGGAATAGCGCTCCTATTTCATTATTTTCATGCAGTTTTTAAATAAAATAAAGTCAGTTTCGTATTCTATTCTCATTCTCTTTATTTTATTTATTTGGAATTACTTTTAGGCTATAGTCTATAATCCTGTAGTGTTTGTTTTAGCCGCCCATTCCCGCCCACAGATAAGTACAAACCGCCTGATCCCGCGATATTGCATCAGGTCCCATGGGACCCAGCGGGAACCAATCCCAGTGCAGACCTCTAGTGTGTAGGATCTGATCCATGTCATATTTTAACCAAATAATGTCTCAGACACTTCATTAAGACCTCAGAGACCTGGATTAACCTTGGGGAAACTGGTACATTATGGTACAATGTGTCTACTTTAAACAAGCAAGAGTGGTTTATGAATGAATGAAAATGAAGTCATATTATGATCTCTAAAAACAGTGAAATAATTCTGAATATTGCACAGAAATACTACTGAATATTCACATGATTGTAGTTAGCAAGTTGAGAAGTGATAGTAGGTCCTTAAAATAGATTTCATGGTAAGGTAACACATCAAAATACCACATTTCAATTCATATATAGTGAATACAATTATTATTTTATTAAATACCAGTGCTTTATATTCATAGCTGAGTGTTTATCTGGCGTTAAATTATCCAAATTTCAGGTATCTGGTCAGCTGTTTCCTATGAAAAGAAATGACATTCACCTGTGTGGTTACTGTGTGTATCAGCGACCTGTTACACACTCTTACCTTGATGCAGTGTATCCATTAATCTGAAGGAACTTGAGGATGTCTTGTGCTTTTTCCCTGTCTTTGGATTTCTCTTTGGCAGTTAACGTGTCATAGGGCACCAGCAGTGGATGGCTTCCTCCTCCTGTAAAATCGGCCACCAAGCCAAGAGAAGTGAAAACTTGTAGTTACAGGTTCCCAAGTCATGTCAGAACAGCATGAGGCCAAACACTCGACTGTTAGAACAGCATGAAGCCTTTACAAAGCAGGTTAAGAATGTATCCGCTATACAGTCTACCTAGCGGATGGCTGAAGAAGTACAGAGGAGGAACTTCAGCCACATCTTAAAGCTTGTACTGCAAGCTTCTGAATAAAAATAGAGAAGTGGAGGAGGGATCATGATAGGAAAAGAAGCAAATCTACAGCGTCACCTGATTCAATTAGACAAATCTTAGTTAATGTAAATGAGCAGGTCTGAAAGCATACAGGAACCAGGACGTGTGCACACTGATGTGCACAAGTTCTCAGAAACTTCAGATAGAAATCTGGAAAAAGGTGGAAAGTATCTGAAAAAAATATGGACTGAGCGGACAGCGCTTTAAATATGCATAACAAGCCACCAGAAATTATTATAATTAATATAATATTAAAGTACTCGAGTTAATTCCAAGTTTGAACAGATGAAGCACCTGAGCTCAGGCATCCCTTTATCTTCATCTTTTAATAGTAAGGTCCTGGTTTTAACACATATATTTAATTTAGAAGAGTGGACAAAGAATGTTAAAAGGATTCAGTGTCTGATCTACTAAACCGTCCATTCTTATTCTTAATTCACCAGCCGGCGGCCCCAGTGAGGCTCAGTCATGCTCGATGAGAGCTGGCAATTTTCAGCATCAGAATAAAGCGCAGACGTGGGCATCGCAAAGTGGGTGGAGTCAGCGACAAAAAAAAGTTGAGCAGAGATGAAATTTATGCAAAGTGGTGCTGCTTTAACCAGTGAGAGGCGAGCAGTGTGCCGCAGTGTGCTGCAGGTTTTATCTCCACTGTGACCCTTTGTTTAGTTTCTACTCAAGGTGGAAGAGATGCTCGTTGTTGAAGTCTCAAACTTCTCTGTTTGGTATGTTTCTGTATGTCTTTGTTTTTTATGTACACGGACAGAACACACACAGACGTCTTCTCACACTTACTGAGGTCATGCACTACACACGGGTGGTGTTTATAAACCATTTATAAGAGATTTCTCTCCAGGATTTGTATTTTCTTGGAAACACGCCTGATTTGTGGTAAAATTTGGATTTGATTTTGTCTACATTCTGTAACAAATATAATCAGTCAGAGCTGTCTACATGCTGCCTGGGTGTTTTCTGACATCAGTAATAAAATGGTAACCAATAGTCAGAGTGTAAAAAACACCCACAGAAATGCAAACAGGCATTAAAAGACCAGTGGTGTGGACGACAAGAGGTGAAAAAAAAATATTGCTGCTGGTGTGAACGTAGCATCAGGAGCTGGATTCTTTCTCTGCCCAAAAAAGGTACAACAATGATTCAGAACAGAGTGTGTAAGAGTGCAGGTATGATCCAGGACGTACCTTTGGCTTCCAGTTCAAGCTTCTTCTTCTTGGCCCAAATATTATGATAGTTCTCTGCAAGCAGCTCTGCCATAGACTGCAAGTAAAACCAAACGGACAAAAACAGACGAAATGATGAAACGAGGTTCGGTGTGCACAGTTATAATGATCTGTCACTGAAAGACTTTTCACTCACATGCAGATCCCTGGACAAGGTCACGTTACTCATGTCCACTGGACGAGGACTGAATCCATGAGCGCCCTCTATAGACAGCTACAGAAAACACACATAATTAAACTCTCATCCCGGAGTATTCTTGGTTTGTTTGCTTGTTTTTCGTGTCTGATTTTCTCCCTAAATGTGACATGTCCAGTTCCCACCCATTAGACCTCATCATGTGCAATCACAAGCCACCGATTATTTTTCCATGCTGCTTGCTGATGCTAAATCAGGGGTGAGCTAACATACTTGGAGGAAGGCTCTCCCACCCACTTCTGTATGCATGAGCTCACAGACGCCCATGATTGGCTACACCGTCACTGTGATTAACAGAGAAGAGACGGCATTCCACCCCCACCTCCAGACAGCACGGCCAATTGGACTTTGGTCTCTGGCTACGGACGGCCGTTAGCATCACTCGGGATTCAAACTTGTGATATTCTGATGATAAGGCAAATGCTTTTCTGTTGCACCACTCAGAAGCTTATGAAATAATCTACTCAATCACAAATAATAAACACAGCCTTCGTGAACAAGATTATATTATATATAAATAGTTTAAAGGTTTAAACACACAGACGTACACCACCTGGGCTACACCGCCTACAGCATTTTTCTCTTTCTTCTGTTTACACAGTAGTATCTCTTAGCCGGAAGTAAAACTCGGTGTGAGTTTGATCAGTGTAAATAGTGAAAGTCTAGTCAGTGTAGATGAGCTGAAGCCTGAAGTTGTGGTAGGTGTGCGCTGTAATGTAACCTGGCTGGTGAGGGAGATCCTGCGTGTACGGGTGTGTAAACTGGCCGTGTCGCTCTCTCTTGTCCTTTCGATGCTCCAGCCCCATGACAGCATAGTCTTCAGAGTGTCTCTGATTGGCCAGCGGTATACCTCTTTATCCTGCGTGACAGACACACAGTCACACGCATTAATAATAGTATTTTATTTTTTTTATTTTATTAACTCAACAAGTTAAATGAAGCTGTCAGATAGTCAACGATCCTAATGTGTCATGCTTTCCAGAATTATACACTGCCTGACTAATGCTTTTGGACTCCTTTAGCTTTAATTTAAATGCAACTTTATGTTGCTTTTTCCTTTAAACTGTCACTCGTCTGTAACCGAGCGTTCAGATGGATTAGATATAATTTCATAAAACTCCACACAGGTCTAAAATGTCGATCCTCTCAGTGCAAACCGCTCTTAAACCCGGTAATCATAGAACCAGGAGTCACACATTTACCTTCTCAGACAGTCCCTTGTAGGCCTTCAGCAGAGGATGGACTTTAGATGACTCACACAACTGCTCCCCATGTACCCAGCCATTAGCAAACTAAAGCAATTCGTAGAGAAAAGACAGATGAATATCTCCAGCATCGGCAAGCTCTCTGAGCAGATGGTGTTAAAAGCCTACGCCTCATTACCTTCTCCATGGACCATTTCTCGTGCGAGTGCTCTGCGTACTTATTGATAAAGTGATCCAGCTTCTCAGGAACATTCACACTGAGGAAAAAGAACAATGTTTTTATCTACTGATGAGATCTGCTCGTCTTATTACTATCATCTGTATACAGAAAATGAAAGCTAGGCTTCCTCAATTCGTATTGTAATGAATTCATGTTCGGTTATGACAACATCAACCTTGACTTTTCATTCCTGAAGCTTTTACTCTGAATCGCAGGCAGCTCGTGAGAAAGTGTCACTAACTTGCTGGTGTCAGCAGGCTGAGGATTAAAGTTGCCCTCCGCATCCATGGACGACTGTTTCTCCATCATCGCAACGTAGCTGGACTCCATGTAGTCCGGAGGCAGAGCGCCAGCCACAGCACTCAGACACGGCAGAGCTAGCTTAAACAGCTCAGCGTCGTACTTCTGCAGATACACACAGTGTGTGAGCACCAAGAAGCATGCGCTACACAAATACTATACAAACTTTTATTTATCCCTGATGAGCAAACCGGAAATGAGACAAACCAGACTCACAAAGGATCCCATCCGGCTACATCTAGCTAGCACTGCTATCTGAAAACCATGAGCTAATAATGCTAATGCTGGCTAGACTATTAAACTACTATAAAAGAGATAATTATATTAGCTAAATAATCTATAGCGCTAAATTTATCAGTCTGTGAGATTTCTTCCCTTCTAGACATTCCGCAATCGGCTACAATTAAGTGAAATGTTTAAAAAGTGGAAGTGTTCAGGAACCACAGCAACCCAGCCACAAAGTGTCAGACCATGTAACGTTATAGAGCGTGTTTGCTGAGCGCTGAGGTGAACAGTGCATAACAGTAGCCAGTTAACAACTGCAGAGTTCCTCGTCTGGCATCGACATCAGCACAAAAACTGCGCACCAGGATTTCAGTGGCCAAGCAGCTGCATGCAAGTCTTAAATCACCAAGCTTTGGGTGGAGTGGTGTAAAGCACACTGACGCTGGCCCCCGGAGGAGTGGAGGTGTGTTCTGTGGGGTGACGAATCACTGCTTCTCTACCTGACAGTCTGACGGACGAGTCCGGGTTTTGGCGGATGGCAGAAGAACGTTATCTGCCTGATAGCAGCGTGGAAACTGTAAAGTTCGGTAAAGAACGGGTAACCCCTCAGTTCCATTGAATGGAAATCTAAAGGCTTTATTTTACCAAGACATTTTAGACAATTGTATGTTTCCAACTTTGTGTGAACAGTTTGTAAAAAACCCTTTACTGATCTAACATGGCTGTGCTTCAGTACATAAAGCAAAATCCATTGTTGGGTGAGTTTGGTGTAGAATAACTTGACTGGGCCCACAAGAGTGCTGACCTCAACCCCATCAAACATCTTCGGGATGAACTAGAACAGAGATTGTCAGTCAGGCGAGCTCACCCAGCATTCTGACTGAATGGGCAAAATGTCTCACAGACACACTCGAAAATCTGGTAAAAAGCCTTCCCAAAAAAGCGGAAGCTGTTATTAGTGCAAAGGGGGACTGACTCCATATTAATGCCCATGGATTTAGAACAAGACATCATGAACTCATAGGCGGTTCTAGATGGAGGCCAACAGGAGCCAGTGCCCCTGTAAAATTGCTCCTGGCCCCTGTTGTGGCCCCTGTGTGGAACAGATAATAAGTTTTATTAATTTCTTACTACAACGTGCGCTGGCTAGAAGATCGGAACTGACGGAGCGTTTTACACAGACTCCTTAAAGCGCTACACACACACTGTT
>JAOVVF010000051.1:5660984-5671121 GCA_028565595.1 Duopalatinus emarginatus
ACAGAAACATGCACACACACACACACACACACACACACACATACACAGATCCACACAGAAACATGTACACACACACACACACACACACACACACACACACACACACACAGAAAAGTGTACACACACACAGATCCACACAGAAACGTGTATACACACACACACACACACACACACACACACACACACACACACACACACAGAGATCCTCACAGAAACGTGTACACACACACACACACACACACACACACACACAGATCCTCACAGAAACGTGTACACACACACACACACACACACACACACAGATCCATTAACAGGCACTGAAACTGAGCGTTTGGAAAGAGCTGTTTTAGACAGGGGGATAAGACACCTGTAGGAATTGATCTATGTGATATTTTGACTAACAAGAGAACCAGAGAACTGGATTAAAATGTGGGAATTAGGTATAATATGACTCCTTGAACAAACTACATTTTCTGTAGAGCTGATAGAATTGTATATGTCTTTAATGTGACATATAAACACACAGGCAAAAGGTTAATGAATTATACAGCAGCATTTCAAACAATATACAAACAATGGCATGTTGCAGAAAGAGCAAAATAATACATGGATCTACCCTGAGACTCGGATCTGCTCCCAGAAGAAATGGATTCTTTTACAGTCTTTCAATGCTTCACCCTTCCACCATGACTGATTTGATGGCAATCTGCGCTGTAGCATACAGACCAGACTGAAATCATAACTGGTCTACACTATGTGGCCAAAAGTATGCGGCCACCTGACCTGTCACGCATGTATGAGCTTGTTGAAGATGTCCTTCCAAATGTAGCCCCTCTTTTCCATTATTGTACCCTCCTCTTTTCTGAGGAGGCTTTCCACCGGATTTTGGAGTGTGTCTGTGGGGATTTGTCCAATTATTCATGGAGTATTTGCTCATGCATTAAGACGTCTGGTATTTCTCTATATGCATTCTCCTCTGTACTTGTGTTCTCACAGAGTTTTGAGGTACTGCAAAGTTAAAATACCTAGAATAAAATGTCCTTATTTCATGGGTCTAACTGAGGACACATCAGGAGGTGACGTGTGTAATTGGGTGGTTAAATTTCCCAGAATGTATTGCACAAAATGACGGGAATGATGGCAGAGTAACCACCACATAACTGTAGATTTCATTTAACTCTCACAATTACTTCCCTCCATTACACCACCTGACCCCCGTCAAGACCTCTAAAGGAGTTCTGTAGTATCAGTGACTAAGACATTATCCTGCTGTAGATCTTTTACAGTATCAAAACAGATGGGCTAGGTCTTACCCCCAAGCTGTGATCTTTAGGTACCCATGACCCCGGTTACTGTTCACCGTTTGTCCTTTATTGGGCCACTTTTGGTAGGTACTAACCACTGCACACTACAAGATCTGCTGATTTGGATTCACTTTCACCAAGTCATCTAGACGCTCAGATTCCAATATTTGCGATACATGAAATTTCATAATGAACTATTTACTTGCTGTCTAATACATCCCACCCCGTAATAGGTGCCATAATAATAATTTTCCATGCCCTGTTGAGTCAGGCTGAGTGTGTGAAGCCAAGTGTGTAAGCACAGTAGGTCAGAAAACACATCAATCATCAGCAGCAGCAGGACAAGACAGACAAGTGCATGACTACAGGCAGTACGGTCGTATCGCCGAGCTCAGCAAGTTCGGAGCGTTTAAGAGAGGACGCTTTCTCTTATGGAGTGACAGATCCTGTCACTCAGTGTCATCGTCTCAGGAGCGGTTCTCCGTCTGTCTCACAGGTGATGCAACCGTCTGTGTCCTGGGAATCCATACATCGCACAACTGATCCATACTATACCACGATCCATATACTACCACGGCCGGATTTCATTATACCTGCTTGTTACTGAGGAGCTGACTCATTTTTCTTTATATTTCATCTCTACCTCCCTCTCTCTCTCTTGCTCTCGCTCTCGCTGTCTGTCTGGTGATGACAGTCAGTCCCTCCAGCCACCACATACTAATTTGGTTGGACTGTGACTGCTGATAGCATGTTATTATAGCAGGTTCTGCTTTGTTAGCATGTGTGTGTGTGTGTGTGTGTGTGTGTGTGTGTGTGTGTGTGTTTGTGTGTGTATTTAGAGAGGCAGCAAGAGCAGGATCAGAAGCAGGGTCTATTTGTAACATCTGCAGCAAAAAATCTGAAAGGTGGATAGTTCACAGGCACAGGCGTAGGCACACACACACACACACGCACACACACACACACACACATTTAAACTAATGCAGCTGAGATTCTCACAATCAATAGCAGAGCAACACACACACACACACACACACACACACACACTTTCTCTCTTCCCCCTTCACTCTCTCTTGTTCTCTCACTTGTTCACACACACACACACACACACACACACACAATTATGTCTGGTGCCAGAGCTACAGAGGTGTCTGTGCGCAACTATAGGAGCTAATCATACTAAAGTAAGAGGACACTGGTGATTTACAATCACAGTCATACTGAAGACACTGATTATTCACTCTGTCAGTCTCGGACACACTTATTTCTGTGTCATCAACCTGCCTGGTGTCCCGAGGCACGTTTTTCAGTTATAGTTAAGCTGTAACTGGTTGAACCCAGATCCTTCAGAGCCGTCCATCAGAGTCAGTGTCAGCTAAACTGATGCTGTGGTCAGAAAGGAAAATACTGACAGAGGGTCGAGGAAAGCAGAAGTATAGTCTTGTATCCTACGCAGCCTGTACAATTCTCATACCTGATTGGTCAGTAGGTGTTTAACGAAAGGGGCGAAAGAGAGAGGCTGGTGAGGTAACTGCTTATATCTACTAGAACATACACCATTCAGCCATAACATTAACACCAAAACAGCTCTGACACATCAAGACATGGACTCCACAAAATGGACCACCACATCAAGAAATGGACTCCACATGGACACACAAAAGGTGTGCCGTGGTGTTAAGCATCAAGACATTAATCCATGACCCTGTTGTCGGTCCACCAGTTATCATTCCTTGGTCCACTTTTAGTAGGTATGAACCACTATATCCCAGAAAAACTCCAAAGACCTGCTGTTTACGAGATGCTTTGACCTGGTCGACTAGCCATCACAATTTGGTCCCCCACCCCTTGACAGATACCATTGTAAGAACGAGGACAACAGTGTAATGTCTAGACGACCGACTGGGTCAGAGCATCTTCAAATTAGTACTCCAGTATACAGGGTTCCGTATCTACCAAAAGTGGTCCAAGAAATGGCAATTGGTGAACGAGTGTCAGGCTGTCCCAGGCTCACTTGTGTGTGTAGGTTAGTCCATGTTATGGCTGGTGGGTGTAAGTAATAACAGGAACTAACCTGTCTTACTGATGTATGTGATAATATACAGAGAGGTGGTTTAATTAGTACTAATGACCAGCTCGGCGGCACACTGGTGTAGTGGTTAGCACTGTGATCCGCAAGATGATCCGCACTCGATTCCCAGCCTGGGCCGTTCTGTGTGGAGTTCGCATGTTCTCCTGGGGCTTGAGTGGGTTTCCTCTGGGTACCCCGGTTTCCTCCCACAGTCTAAAGACATGCATGTTAGGTAGATCAGTCACTCTAAATTGCCTGTAGCTGTGAGTGTGTGTGTGCGTGTGTTTTGGTGACCTGTCCATGGTGTACCCTGCCTTCGCCGATGATGTTGTAATACCATCAGAGGCAGATCTAAACGGTGGTTGAAGTAGGATGCCAGTAGCACATCTCGCAGTACCACACGCACCGTGTAAGTGCTGTAGTGATAACACTGTGGCGTGCGAGTTGTCATATCGGCGTGCCCCACATTTAGCACAGTGTATCTGAGAGGTCTGGTTTACACAGACTGTACAACAGTGGTCTGTTTTTTTTTTTAATCTTTGATGCTATAGCGGACACAAAAGATAAAGAAGATCCTGTTAAGAACCCTTGTTCTAGTGAACAATAAGCAGAGTACCTTTGTTTTTCGCTCACTATTTTTACATTTCTAATCTTCTCTTATTCACACACACACACACACACACACACACACGTTAAGCCATTATTCAGCAGACAATCCAATCAGTGTGGCTCTGGACTAAAAGCCAAAACCTGACACACAACCTCACAAATCTGTAATGGGATAATGGACAGAGATCACTGACTTTGGCATCAGAAATCTGTAAATACTGCCACCTACCACACAACCTCTATTCACGAACACACACCCACAACTGCTGGGAAGCGGAAGCATTGAGGAAATATACACTGCAGTGGCAGAAAAACTGGTACAGACATATGAACGCCATCTATGCATTGTCATTGGTGAGTATATAAAGCAGCAGACACCTATAGAAGTGTTTTAATACTATAGGGTTTGTTTAGCTGGCACGTCACATGACCAAATCTCAACGGTTAGACTAAAGTCGCTGCTTGACACTAGAGGAGTGTGTTTACTCTTACATGACGTCGTAAAGAATTGCAAATTGTTTTATTACACATTTTTAGTTATCGAGCTGATCCACTCAGCTGTCCTGTCCTCCGAGAGTAGAAACTGATGTAACGATGCGTGTTGGTCTGTTCACCCAGTACTACATGTTTGTCAACTTGACTCAGCTCCGGAGCATCTGTGACGAGCCATGAATAAACAAACAAAACATGGCGCCCCTTCAGAAATGTGATTCTCAAGCTGTGGGTGGAGAATCCTGTGCAGTAGGTGCAGCTGTTCAAATAGAGAGGCGGGATTATTCTAATGAGGCCCCATGTGACATCACAAATGGAGCGAAATCTGTACGGCTTGTTAAATCCTATGCTTTCTTTTTTTTTTTTTTACCCTTAATGCATAATAATGTTTGATGACTGATGGATAATCGTTCAAGTTAAATAAATAATTAATAAAAATATAAATAAGCATTCAGTAAACAAACAAACAAACGAAAAATAAAAAAATAAAAGGGTTTGTATTGCTTGCTTAAATATATTATATATAAAACCTTCTACATTAAAAATGGTATTTTTAACCAGGCTACCCAAATCTGAAGAGCTACCAATGATTTAGGAATGCTGCGAGTGCTGGAGTTGATTATTAATCAGAGCTGATCCGTCTTCTCTTCTTTAAACTGATAAAATAAATGATGATGTGCGGCACTGCTGCGGAATATGAGTCATTTATATCAATACACACGCAAAACTCAGTACAAACCGCATGATATTTATATTAAACTGAATCAAACTGAACGGCGTTCACTGAAATTGAAAATGAATTGGAGTTCAGATGGCTCCAGTCATCCTCTCTGACTGCTCTCCCATCTCTCCCATGTGAAGTAAGATGGAGCTTCAAGACTCCGATATGAACCTGCGGAGGACTCCTGATGAAATTACAGCCGTTTCACAGCATTCATTTATTGTGTGTGTGTGTGTGTGTGTGTGTGTGTGCGTATGCATGTGTGGCCTGTATTGAGTCAGAGCAGTAGGTGGTTTTCTGAGTGGGTGTGTGCTCGAAAGACAAATGATGCTGCAACCCTGAACCTCGGCCATAATCGAGTTATATAATGAATGAGAGCGAGGGTGAGAGAGTATGAAAGAATGAGAGAGAAAGAGAGAGACGGGGTGTGTGTGTGCGAGAGAGTGAGAGTGTGAGAGAGAGAGAGAGAGAGAGAGAGAGAGAGAGAGGTTTTCCTTGCTAAAGGATAAATTATTTCTGCCAAGAAATCCCCCCTGCTAACTCTCTCTCTCTCTCTCTTTCTCTCTCTCTCACTCTCTCCACATTCATACATACACAAGGTAGACTAATAAATAAATGATTCATAGGAACAATGATACTCCAAATAATAAAAATAACAAACAGTCATGTCTGAATATAGTGAAAAAACCCAGCATTAATAATTCAGCCTCGTCCATCTGTGGTGTATTGGTCTAGATAACAAATACCCACCCAAACACTACTAGCATGAACTAGCACACATGCACTAGGCCTTTTCACTACATGAATAAGTTTTTCTCTGCTTTCTAATAAAAATGTGGGTGGGGCCAATTTTCAATTTGTCAATTTAAACTGATATAATTGTCAGAATCACCAATCACAAGGCTGATGTAGTTTGATCCACCCAGAAAAAAAGATGACTGACGTAGCTAGCAACAGCTAACCTAGTAATTGTCCTTTTTGATTTTGATTTGAATGTAGTCCACACTGTAATACCTATAATTAGGATTCGGATTAGTTTGATAAAACTCGACTGCTGTCAGTATAAACACCTGCCTCTACAGTAAATACAGAAAATACTCTCACTCACCAAGCAGGGCTTCGACTCCCAGAATGCACTGCAGCCTGCCAAGATGGCCGCACCCTGTACTTCCCAACTCACCCGTTCTTAGGCTGGGTCCGAAATCGTGTACCCAAGCAGTACGTACTGAATTCGAAGCAGTGTGTACTGTTTTACCGATAAACCAGTACGCAATTCCAGAATGTGAGCGAGCAGTATGCACAGCCTCGGACACACTAGATCCGCCATCTTTCTAATGTCATGTGACGCATGATGTCACATCACAGCCGCTTTTTTAATCCTCAAATGTACTTTTTTAAACCTTAGGATGTATTTTTTTTTTTACCTAAGAAGAAATTACTAATACAGAAATGATTAAAATAAAAATACTTTTATGTTGCTCCTCTTCATTTCCAAATGTCTGCGCTGGTCGAATTGCATTAGAAAGAACAGTGTGCTCAGTTCACTACTGCAAAATGTCTCCCGAAACAGTACGTCATCTGGGAACTTTTCACGTACTGCTTCATGCATACTGCACGTTCGGACACGCTAGTCACGCTCGCGTACTGTTTTTGTGTACTCTTCAGTACAGAAGTACGCGATTTCGGACGCAGCCACACAGTCTGCTGAATTTTAGATGTTGATTTCCCGCCTGTGTTATGTTCCTGATTCTGCTCATTGCTTTCACCTGTTTTGAGTTTGCCCCGTTCCCCAGTGTGTTATGTTCTTTATGTCTTTAAATTGTTCCTTTGTGAACTTTCAGACACCACGCTGTCAGTACCAAGCTTTGTGCATTCTACTAATGATATTCTGGTTTTTGACTTTGATTCCTGTCTCCGTCTGCTGCTCATCGCCTGACCCAAGCCTGTTGTCTAATTTTGTATTCTGGATCATGTTTTGGATCTTGTCTGTTGTAGAACTTCTTAGTAAAGTACCCACGCTTGTGTCCTTTGCCTCAGTGAGTCTTCATTACAGACTGCTTATCCATGCTAACAACTAAGAGACTTCTTTCAAGTCTCATGTTTGTCTCAAAAAAAATCCATGCCTTTCCCACAAGTGCACTTTTCCAAGCTGTGGTGTATGATGAAATGCTAAAAAAAACCAGTACGGATGAGCCTGTACACAATACATAGGCTGGTGGTGGCTCCATAATGAAATGGAGTTGGTTAATCTGGCATTACATGAGAGCTCTGATACATCTACAGTTGTCTCTGACACTTGTACATAGTGAACACTGTTGAAACATGTGCCTCATTTCCAACATGTTACACCAGTTCATGTCCTTTAAGTTTGCGGTTTTTACCATTCACACAAGTCACCAGATCTGAGTATTATCGGACTCATCCGGAATGCCGCGCAACACCATGTGGACCACAGAAATCCTACACCTTGGAATATATCAGAATTGTGGACCGAGTGTTAGACTGGTGTACCAGTTTTTCTGGCAATTCAGTGTCTTTTCACAGTTAAGACAGTTCCCACAATAACTCAATGACTCGTTCAATATTGTGCAGTACTGATTATCGCTACATGCCTACTCATCAGAGACTAAACTCTCTGTATTACAGTTGCCATAAACAGTGAGTCTGCATTTTCTTGCCTACTAATTTATTTTTCAGGCTTGAAGGGAAGTGCTTGAGGTTTAGAGTCAGCACCCTCATCACTGATGGCTCTGATCTAGCTTTTTGTAACGGGCTGCCCAGAACAACATCTGTGGCCCTCTGTATTGTGAGATTACATCCAGAATTGAGTAGAAAACTAGACAAACCAGGCAGATCTGTACAAATTAAACACTATATGGCCAAATCTTTGTGGACACCTGACCATCACACCCATATACGCTTCTTGTCTCCTCAAAAAAGTATGTTGTATTAGGTGTATTAGGTGGCATTAATATTTTCCTCTAGAGGAACTAAAGACATCCAGATGCGTTCCAGCCTCATGATGTGAGAAGGTTGGTGTAGAAGAACTCGAGTCTCCTGTACACAATCCTGGCCATACCAAACACGATTATGATGAACTGGAACAATGATTGCACCCCAGACCTGCTCACCCAATATTATTTTCTGATGTCACTAATACTGTATGAATAGACAAGTTCCTACAGAAGACTGGAGACTATAATACTAGTAAAGGAGGAAAGAAGTCCTGTGTTTGGGAACGCAGCCATAGGTCAGATGTCCACAAACTTCTGGCTGATGTTACTTATTAAAGAGAAAGTTTTTGGTCCATGGCTATGCAACCTTCCCAATATCTCATGTAATATATATAAAACACCTCAATAGTTCAGAAGATGACTGCAGCCAGTCAGCCCAATCCATAGTTATAGTACAGAGCCTGAGTGAGAAATGAAAGTGAACCACTCATTGACCACCTGCTGCAGTGCCTGAGTGCCTACAGACAGACATAAAGAGGGAGAAAGAGAGAGAGAGAGAGAGAGACCTGATAACCCACTGAAGTGCTGTGGTCACTTTAAGGTCTAAGCAGTTGCAAGAACTACACTACCCATAATTCCCGGCCATCCTCCATGTCAGTGAACTCACAGGTCGATTTATACCAGAAGACTAATCACTGTCTGTGATGTTCCATAGATTACAGTTTACGTTCCTGTTACAGTTTCAGTGAGTGAATAAGTTAATACAGTTAGTAAATACAGAGTGGGTGGGGAGGTCAGTGAGTGAGTGAATAAGTGAGTAAGTGAGGGGGTCAGTGAGAGTGAGTGAGTGAGTGAGTGAGTGGGTGAGTGAGCGTGCGTGAGTGAGTGAGTGAGCGTGCGTGAGTGAGTGAGTGAGTGAGTGAGGGGGTCAGTGAGAGTGTGTGAGTGAGTGAGTGAGTGAGTGAGTGAGTGGGTGGGTGGGTGAGTGAGCGTGCATGAGTGAGTGAGGGGATTAGTGAGAGTGTGTGAGTGAGTGAGTCAGTGAGTGAGTGACTGAGTGAGGGGTCAGTGAGAGTGCGTGCATTAGTGAGTGACTGAGTGAGGGGGTGAGTGAGTGAGTGAGTGAGTGACTGAGTGAGCGGTCAGTGAGAGTGCGTGAGTGAGTGAGTGAGTGAGGGGGTGAGTGAGTGAGTGAGTGAGTGAGTGAGTGAGGGGGTCAGTGAGAGTGCGTGAGTGAGTGAGTCAGTGAGTGAGTGAGTACGTATGTCAGTGGGTGGGTCAATGAGTGAAGAAGTGAGTGAATGAGTAAATGAGTGAGTGATGTCATGGGATGGACCATGCTATACTGTGCAGCTGTAACTGGTCTGTACTTTTTTGTAATTTAAATAATGGAGTTGAAATGGATCAGGTCTCTAAACCACATCTGTGAAAAAGTGAAGGAGCATCAGGTCATACTGTAATGTACAGTAATACTAGAACAATTTCACACTACACTGCAGTGTAAACCTCGGCCATTCTGCTACTCACAAACGGTCAGTGTACACAATCTTACTATGACACACACTGATTAACACAGCAGACACCCGACATGACACACTACTGACCTCTCAACAGTGTGCAGCACTGAACACCAATCAGCACAGCGGGATGACAGATACACTCTCTCTGTGTGCACTAACTAGTGTAAAATATTCTAAATCTAATGGCACTGGTACACACACACACACACACACACACACACACACACACACACACACACACACACACACACCGTCGTTAAACCATATCTACTGACTGTCAGTGGAAGCACAGATACTAGACCACTGGCCTTGACCTTGAGCATCACAGGAGGTATCTGGCATGCAGATCAGTGCTGGACCGAGTGTTCTAGTTTTTGGCTGCTGCCACAGGGTGTGTGTGTGTGTGAGAGAGAGAGAGAGAGAGAGAGAGAGAGAGAGAGAGAGAGAGAGAGAGAGAGAGAGAGAG
>JAOVVF010000051.1:5671221-5685533 GCA_028565595.1 Duopalatinus emarginatus
TATGTGCGTGTGCGTGTGTGTGTGTGTGTGCGTGTGATATTAGGTTTGATTACGGTGCGCATTCAATATGGTATCATTTCAGCAACATTTTACAACGTCACAGTAGGGCTGGGTGATAAACCGATCACAATAACTATCGTTTCCTTGATACTTGAAGTATAGTATAGATAGAATCCTGGTTAGAAGGCGTTGTCGATAACACTTTGATAGAATTATTTCCATCTATATTTTGACAGACACCATGAATAGCCAATGAGAATGAGAATGAGTGGCTGAACTACAGCCACTGAGTTACAGTCATTTCAGGTTTGGTTGATGTACACAGTACAGAGCGTAGGTGGAGCAGCGGATTAGCCCACATGCTACTGTTTGGGTTCCTGCAGGCGTGCAGGCCAGAACTAATTCACAACTCAATGTTTTTTTGTTTGTTTTCTTTTCTTTACATTTATAAGCAGATTAAATTTATACTGAGGATTTATACAGAATATTTTTCTGTGTTTGTTTTCCAACTGATGTTTGAGCTTATACAAGGAAAAGGAGACAGCATAGAGGTCAAATTTTGAGATTTTATTTTGCATTAATACTTTTGTTTAATTAGAATTTACTTTGTTTTCCTGCAAAACTTTTAAACCTGCAAAAATTTTAGTTTATAGTCCATAGTATAATTCTCAAGTTGTGATGGAAAATAAATACAATTTAAACCAGAATTTGCCTTTTGATATCTTCACCTCTCACCTAGGAGTAAAAAAGAACCTTTAAGTGTAACAGAAATATCGATCTGATTTATATCCTGATATATATCGGTATCAACTGATATAAGAAAAAAATATTGTGATAAAATTATTTTTTTCTTCATATCGCCCAGCCCTACGTCACCGCATTTATTTACAACAAGAGCTGTATTCATTTTTGGACGAGATGTTATTGCAACTTTGTAAAGTCTCCTCTACCACATAGACTAACAGCGGTGTTAAGATCTGTGGTGGCCAAGTCAGTTGTGGTAATAATTCCTTAGGCTCCCTGAATTACTCTTTCACTATTCGAGTCTGATCAATCTTGCTGTCTGTGAAATATGTCATCAGGGAAGAGAAAATCCACTGATCTTTTATTGTCATGTAACATTACTGAGTCTCAACCTGACCACTTAAAACCACCCCAGATCATAACACTGTGTCCAGAGTCTCCAAATTCAAACAGTGACTTTTTAAGTGTACAAATCAGTTTATTTAGTAACGTCACCAGAATCATTTTCATAAACCCATGCATCGATCTCGATAGATCATTCAAACTGTTCAGCCCTATTAACTCAAAACTGGTTTTGTCAAAATAACAAAAAGATGTTCGCTGTCTAAATGCCAATAAGATCACAGCATTCACAATCACTTAAAAACATCTGATCACTTCTCCAAACTGAATCGTTTAACCCGTGTACTCTCACTGCAGTGTTAAATGACATTTAATGTCATCCCTTGTGAAAATGAGACATTAGCAGATTTTCCCCACACTGTTCTTCTGTATCAATGCACAATCGACCTTAGCTACCTTTAGTATTTTTTTCGCTGCAGTAAAAGTCACTATAATCGTACTATAAAGTTATTATGAAAATGCAAACATTTTATAACCTTGCAATATTAAATCCTACATTTTTATGAATCTGGCAACAACGAATAGGTGAAATTATTTACTTAAGATGAAGTTAATAAAATTAATCATTTATTGTTATAGTTATTTTTTAAAAAGAGATAAAGATGTCTTTTTATTTATTTATTTTTTTCTTGTCATACATTATACACTGACATGGGAGAAGTCATGGAAAGAACTCGTATCATGTACCATCCATCTAGACCAGGGAATTTAAACAACATTTCAACTACGTGGCATTGATTCCACAAGTGGACAGGAGATATCTGGAGTGACTCATCAGACCATGACACATGTAACTAGTCCTCTAGGGTCCAGTTAGCAACCTCATGAACTCATGTCTCGTGTCATGGTGATAAAACAGGCACTCTGGTGGGTCTTTTGCTCCCATATCCCATGGAAGTGAAGGAACACTGCATTGACCTGTGGGTTAAATGTGTGGAGCCACCTGCACTGACAGTGTGTGAGTCACTTGTGTGTTCACTTGGACAATTCTAGCCATATGGACAGGCACTGCACACAACTTTGAAAATAAAATGTCCCATGCATCTGGTACCCACTATCACGCCTCTTTTGAACCCTCTGTTCATGTCGGCTTACAATGAGCATGCTGGCCAGTGTTCAACCTCACTCACAATATAACACCTCACAACTTATACAGACAGGTGTGGGTGTTCCAAAGCCGCCAGTTTATATAATAAATAAACACAAAAATGAACAAACAAATAAATAAATCTTTTGTATATACAATATAAAATAAACAGAGTACCTATTGGGGGAAAAAGTCAGAAGTTCTAGATAGAGTATATTTATATAAAGTAATAAAACAGCATTTATATCAAATATAGTCAAATAGACAGTCCTATTTGTGATATAAATATTATATTTAATATATAAATCACATTATACAGTGTAATTCTATGACATATTACAAGTCCTCATGCGTGCTAACACACTAGGCTTTATTATCTAGTTACTTTTTTCAATAAATATAAACAACCTCAAGTCCATTTTTTTCCTACCTCTGAGCAGTGAGATATAGTGAAAGGGCAAAAGAGCTGACAGACTGCACTTTAATACCTCTCTAACTCACCCTGACATGTCGGCATTGACGTGTTGCAGCCCACAGTCAAAACAGCAAACAGAAATACAGTCAAAACAGCAGCAGCCGGTTCCTGTCCAAACGTCTCTGAAGCTTCCACAAATAAACCTTTGGGATGAACCTCAAACTGCTTCTTTTATAGTTATGAATCCATCTTCATCTACACTGAAGCGCCAGAAAAACTATTATAGACTGGTACAGATTGGTGGTGGCTTCATAATGGTATGACCTTTGTTTAGCTGGTATTCCATGGGACCCCTGGTACATCTACAAACGTCTTTGACACGTGAACTTTATGTGTGTGTCTCCTTCCACCGGTTCATATCCTGTATTCATTCTGATGGGTGTGTCCTCTTCCGACTGGACAATACACCACCACACATGTCTAGAGACACTAAATTATGTTTAGCGGAGCACTCATCTGAGTTTGGGGTTTTGTCCTTCACACCTAAGTCGCCCGATCTCGACGTTATCAAACACATCTGGGATGCCATGCAACGTGCCGTGAAACACAGAAATCCTCCACCTCAGAATACAACAGAACTGTGATGCGTTCTGCAGAAAGTCTGGTGTTCATCGTCTACAGGGTATTTCCATATTTCTGCAGTCCAACCCTCATGTGGCAGTCGTGCCAAGTATCAGACTGGTCTACCAGTTTTCCTGGCACTGTGTACACACATGCAAATTGAACACCAAACAAGGTATGACCACAGATACTTGGTATTAGCCACTTCACCAGCCTGATATACAGACTGATGACCTGGTGCTGATTCAGGGAACTGCTGGAGGTTATTAGCACAGCATATTATGAAGCTATTATAAAGCAGTACCACAGAGCAAGTGTGCAGTTATACTGAATATTCTCACAGCTGTGATTAACTGTAGTTACCATGACTGGAGGTGTGGTACTGCGTTTATTCAAGAAATGTAATATTGTATAACTGACAAGTTGGACATAGTGGCTAGCTGGGTAGCTGGGTAACCACCTCACATTGCATTACATCACATGGTACATGGGAAACTGGTTTCATCAGCACTCGAGCTTTCCACTAATTACGTCTGATCACTAACGTAGTATCAGTTTCCAATTCGCATGTGGAAAATTGTGTGGCAGTGAAATGTCCCAGTGTGGTTATAGTGAATACAAGAACTGTTTGAATGCTGCTCATTGATGAATGATGGGATATTCAAAGCACACATTGCTGGGGGTGGTATAGTAGAGCAATGTGCAGTGCTTTTGCCTTACAGCAAGAAAAGCCTGAGTTTAATTCCCCAGCCCGATGACCAGGATCCTGTCTGTCCGAGGTTTGTACATTCTCCCTGTATCTGTCTGGAGTTCCTCCAGGAACTCTGGTTTCCTCCAACAATCCAAATTTAGGTGAACTGGATATATTAAATTGCCCTTTAGGTGTGAGAGTGTGTGTAGCTGCCCTGAGATGGATTGGTAACCTGTCCAGGGTGTTTCTCTTCCACCCAATGAGCACTGGGATGGACTTCAGCTGTGCCTATCACCCAGCAGCTTCGGTAATGAATGGGCGGATGTGATGGCTACGTGTCCGTAAACTTTGATTCAGACACGTGAATGCTGTCTAATCTGTGTTTATTGTCCGAGTAAATCCCGGTTCAGTTAGTAAAGTGTGAAAATACACTCCAAAATGACGTAAAGACGACCGAGGAGTCCTCGCAATAAATCTGGTGTTTAGACTTTTATCTCCGCAGCCGTAAAGTTTGACAGCGGTAATGCATGTTTACAGAAATCTGACTCAGTATAAGTATTTGCAGATTGTATTTGGCTAAACCAGCAAATGAAAATGCAGAAATAAACGCTCAGCATGAGAGCCGTGTTGTCTGCTGTACTGGCCTTTATTGGAAATGTTTTATCTCTAAATTGCACCCTGTGACAGTGTTGCTCATAATAAACTGCTGGATATGCTTTTTCTTTCTGGGTTTTATTTTTTTTACTGAGCTGCAGCGGTAGGACTTCATACATACCCTAGTAGTAATTTCATTCTTTCAATACTGGTGCTTCCAAAACTTCCCCTCACTATCATCCATCTCTAAATAGTATATAAAAAAAAATTTGCTTTAAAAAGTGTTTTTTTTAATCCCCTATGTTAGAGCTTCAGCCCAAGAACACTCCAATCAGGACTCTTAGGATTCCCAGAATCCATAGCGGCCATGCCCAGTACTTCACAACACATCTACTCTCAGTCCCCTGAGTCTTAGTTCTGTTGTTTCCACCCATGTTTTGGTCTGATTATTCAGTTAAGGCAATTACACCCTGACACGTTGGTAATTAAACGCCCACATATGGCCACTGCTCTGTCCACTGTAGGTGGTAATGCCTTCTATGATGTGTTCCCAGTACACATGACACTGTCCAACCAGGAATGTTAAATCTCCACACAACTTCGGAAATTAAATGTCCCGATCGTCTGGACATACTATAGTGCCTCATTCGAACTCTGATAATTCATGTTGCCTTGCCATGAGCACGCTGGCCAGTGTTTATCCTCACTCACAAGATCGGTGTGGTGTGGGCGTCCACAACCCGTCCCCCGAGGTAACACCACTTCATAATCAATTTACATACGGATAGACTTTTGGCATGCCATATAAATAAACAAACAAACAAATAAATATATCTTTATAAAATATTAAATAAATATAGTAATTGTTAGGGGGAAAAAATTAAGAAGTATATTTATATAAAATATTTTATAAAAAATATAAAATATTTTATATAAAACTTCCACTAAGTTCCATCTCTAATATGTACAAGATTTAGCACTGAAAATTTTTTTTTTTTTTTTTTTTTCAGTTTTTTATCCCCTATGTGAATGCATCAGTCCCAACACACTCCACTCAGGACTTAACAGTGGCCACGCCCAGTACTTCACAACACACCCATGCTCTGGTCTGATTATGTTGACTATCTGCACCTGTCATTGTTTATTTAAACCTTGGCGTTTATTTAGTGTGAGGTATGTAGAACTCAACAGTTACTACGTTGTTCATAAGTGTTGTGGATATCCTGGTCATTGATCCTTGCTCATGTATTGACCCTGGACCTGTCTAAGCCTTCTCTAGTCTGTTTGAAAACCACCTGACCATTGCCTGAGGCTTGAACTTAGCAGAACGTTCTGGCTACACGTGTGACCTAGACAGACTGTGTGTGAGACTTTGTCCTGGACTGAACTCAGCGCTTTCATCTGTCACAGTCAATTACTTCACAATTACATCACCTCAGCCTGAAGGAGAATCTTATTACCGTTATTGATTATATTGAACTTTACACGTTTGACTTAAAAAACCAATAAAAGAGTTGTGATTGCTTTAAGAAGTATGTTTATGTTCACTGATGTGCCAAAAAACTAGTACAGACTGATGGTGGCTCCATAATGGTATAGGGTTTGTTTACCTGTCATTCCATGGGACCCCTGGTACATCTACAGGTGAACCCTGTGTGTGTGTCTCCTTTCTAAAAGTGTCCTCTTTCAACAGGACAATGAGCCACCTCTCACGTCTACAGACACCAAATTATAGTTGGAGGAACACTAATCTGAGTTTGGGGTATTTCCATTCGCACCTAAAAGTCACCAGATCTCAGCGTTACTGAACGCTTTTGGGATGCCATGCAACACGCTGTGGAACACAGAAATCCTCCACCTCGGAATACAACAGGATTGTGGAGCGTTCTGTAATGCAGATATGTCTGTGTTTGTTGCTGTCCTACGCTCCTTTGGGTGGACCTGCCGAGTTTTTTTTTTACGCTCCTTTGGGTGGACCTGTACCAGTTTTTCTGGCACTGTGTGTGTATAGGTATGAAAGACACAGGAGGAAAGAATGTGTGCATTCATAAATAAATAAAAGCATCTTGTGGTATGCATTTAGGCAAAAAGGAAGTAAAAATAAAGGTGAAGGCAATAGTAGAGGCAGAAAGGATAAAAAAACGGAATGAAAGGAGAAACTGCAGAAAGGCCAGAGGTGCAGGACAAAGGCAGGGTGTCAGGGCCGTGTGAGTCATGACTACTTACACAGACTCGCTAACCAGCTGAGAACCGCAGGGGCAAATTTATTTATTGACTGGTGGTGCATGAGAGAGAGAGAGAGAGAGAGAGAGAGAGAGAGAGAGAGAGAATAACGATCGCTGAGTTGAAACCTTCCATGTCCCCTTAAGCAAACAGAGTGAGTGAAGCTACCTCGCTATAACATCACGGCTCTTCCTTTAAATCAGCGCCAGTGACACTTCCGGGTCTCTTCAACTTGACGGATCTGGCCGTTCATCACACCTGTCCAACAGCTTACTCTCAGCGAAGGATAACTCTTCAGCTCTTCATAAAGTGGTGGCCCTGCTGATCACAATTCACTGCTGTAGAAACAGCTCAACTCCATTTGGTATGGAATCTGATCCATTAACCTGCACCACTGATTCATTGGCATTGATTCGAGACATGGACTCCACAAGACCTCTGAAGATGTTCTGCCACCAAGATGCTAGCAACATATCCTTCTGTGGATCTTCTGTGGGATCAGACTAGACAGGCTAGTCTTCGCCCCAAAGCATATCAGTAAGCTTTAGGTGCCCGTGACCACTGGTTCACTGGTTGTCCACTTCTGGTGTTTTGGAGACCTGCTGTTTTGGTGAGGTTTTGGCCCAGTCATCTACAAATCACAATTTAGACCACAGTTTTTCCTTCTTCCAAAATCGCCTTTGAGAAACTGACTTCCTAATATATCCCGCTGCTTGACAGGTGCCATTGTAACAATGTTTTATGGCTGATCGGTGCATAAAATAATATCAGCAGAGGTCTTAGCTAAATGTGTCATTACTTCAGAGAAATCAATGGGAACTGAGAGAAAAAAATTACAGACAAGAGGCAGACAAGACAAGCCTGGCAGAGACAAACTCACCCTACGAGGAAGAGCAAGAAAGCAAGGATAAAAAACCAAGAGCCAGGAAAGAAACAGACAGACGAAGAGTATCTAGAGTCAAGTCGAGCGTTCTCATCTTAGCGTTAAAAGGCCTGAGTCAGCCTGTTCAGACTGTGCAGAGTCAAGAGGAATCGATGTTGAAATGTGAACTGACGACAGTGATGACTCTGAGGACCGCAGAACTGATTAGTCATGAGTGCATGTCGGCTAGACACTGTCCAAGTCTAGACACGGTCCAGTGTCACAGAGTCAGCCGGTTAAGACCGATGATTGGCTTCCTGTCGGGTGGCTGCAGGACACGCATCCACATGTAACTGACCACATGCAATTTATGAGACGTCAACAATATAGACTTCAGTAAGGGTGTAAAACATCATTTTAGGGTTCAATCTCTCTTGACCACAAAGTATTAATCTGTAGGACAAAAGAAATGCAGGTTTTTAAATGTGAGCCTTAATCATTGCTCTGGTTGGGATATTTATCCTGTAAAAATCCATATCCCACATCCTCTTTTACCAATTCACTGCTTCACCAGGTTATCATCGGCCTTAAAAGCCAAACACTATAACTGCCACACACACACAGGGCTGTGCAATATGACCAAAATTTTATGTCCCGATATACTATAGTTCCATTCATATCCCGATGACGATACATATCACGATATAGCACATTTTCTATAAATTCAATGATTTTACAAAATAAAATAACCACAGTTCTATACATTGAAATACAAAAAGTCAAACATTTAAAGATATTTTCTGTCGTATGATGTGTCTCAGGAAAAAGACTCATTCAGCGTCTGGGTCTGGGGTTTGTTTTGTGGACATGACTGTTGTTTTATGGCTCTCCTCCGCAGGCTCTTGTCGCACAGTTCAATATGATCTTGAGGTTAGTGGTGTGTTAGTGGGAACCGATTTGCGGCATAGCTTGCAAGGTAACTGTTTCTGATCTGGGTCAGATTTTACATACCCAAAACATTTCCATGCGACAGAACCTGCTCCACTTTTAGGTACGACCTCCTCGTTTTGTGCTCGCCAGTCTGGCTCCCTCTCCTGTTCGGAACACTATTGAAAGTGAACTATTTATGCGCTCTCCTCCATTTGTGTGTGCGCCGCCATAACGTGTCGTCCAAACAACTGCAGTTAAGTGTGTATTTTGCGACACTACGAAACAGTCATGCCAGATCTGATCTTGGTGAGAAAATGTGTGTGGACTTGGAGTCTGTTTTCATTTTGCATTCATTTTCTAATTTGTGCCTTGGTGGTAACAAGGGTATACATGCAAACATACAACAAACACTCCCACCTCATGCCAAGTGTTCCCAGTGGGCAGACTTCGAATTACCACCACTCGGTCCAGGATAAAGCAGTTAATGGTAGGTAAATGGATGAAGGATTTCAATGCATGCATATACACCAATCAGCCAGAGGCACCTGTCAAGGGGTGGAATCTATTAGGCAGCATACATGTTTGAAGCAGCAAAAATAGGCAAGTACAAGGACCTGAGTGACTCTGACAAGAACCAAATTGTGATGGCTAGACAACTGGGTCAAAACATCTCCAAAACAGCAGGTCTTGTTTATGGTGTCCCAGTATACAGTAGTTAATACCATTAGTTAGTAAAAGTGGTCCAATAATACCACCTGATACACTACACACATTGTCCAGGAATGGTTGGAGGAACATGACAAAGAGTTCACGGTGTTCATTTGGCCTCTAAATCCAACAGCTCTCTACCTAATCGAGCATCTGTAGTATGTGCTAGACAAAGAATATCTGACCTCGTAAATTACGGCACTTAATGGACCTGATGCTAAAATTGTGGCCCCAGCACACCTTCAGAAGACTTATGGATACCTTGTCTCCATGGATCAGAGATGTTTTGGTGGCACAAGGACGACCTACACAATATTGAGCAGGTGGTTTTCAACGCTATGGTTTATATGTGACATATTCACCATTGGAGCAGGATTTCCAGCATGGCTACTGCTCCAGCGCCACACAAACAATATCGGATCATTACTCATCGTTTAACCAATTTATGGTTTAAGAAAAAAACTTGAAATGATGCTGTTGCACATCATTAGATTTACAGGTAAGCGACTCAGACGTCACCACATCAGTACGTCTACGTAAGGCAACAGAACACTAAAGTCTATAAATACTGGTCTAGACGGCAATAAAAACTGGTGTAGATTGGTGGTGGCTTCATAAAAGTATGCAAGTTTGTTAAGGTGCCTTTCCAAGGGACCCCTGGTACGCCTACAAACGTCTCTGACAGGTGAACACTCCTTTCCGATGACACTGGTTACACCAGTTCATGTCCTGCATGCATTTTTATGGGTTTGGACTCTTCTGACAGGACGATGCACCACCACACACATCTAGAGACACCAGATTACGGTTAGAGGAACACTCATCTGAGTTTGGGGTTTTTCCATTCGCACCCAAGTCACCAGATCTCAACGTTACTGAACGCATCATGCAATCTGTCCTCATACAAATCCTACACCTCAGAATACAACAGGGTTGTGGGTCGTTCTGCAGGAAGTCTGGTGTTTATTACCTACCGAATATTTCCACAGGTTTGTGGAGTCAATGCCCTTGTGAAGGACCTAGCATGTATAGGATTAGTGTAATATAATATAATATAATATAATATAATAGCAGTGAACATCACGGCAGTTGCATAAATGCTCGGGTCGATTATCACACAAGCCTAATGAACTTACAGATGTGAGAGTGGCAGCAGGTTTGGAAAGCTTTAAAGAGCACACGTTCACCACTCCGAACACCAAACCTCCGAACTGGCAATCCTTCATCCCACACTCTCTCACTGACACACAGTATTCTCTCTCTCTCTCTACCTCCCTGCTCTTGCATAACAGTGACAGAGCTCCAGGCTACGCACAAATCCCTCATCAGCTCCACTCATGGTCATAACACACACAGCACAACTGCCTGAACACACACACACACACACACACACACACACCTTCCTCTTTCTCCCTTTGCTTCTCACATCTATCTATTAAAATATCTGTGTTTGCTCTTTCACACACACACACACACAAGCATCAGTCAATAGAAACACATGCTGTGTTGGTTTAGGCCTTCATCGGTGTACAGAGCTCATGTTTCAGATCAACCCTCTGACACGGTGGGAACTATTCACTCATCCTTTCTCTCTCTATTCCTATTGCTTGTTTAATGGTGCACGGATCTGCTGAAATGACAAATTCATCATTGACAGAACATGTAAAGAACCTGATACCACGCTGCAGTGGTGGTGGTGGTGATTTCCTGAGGAATGAATCGCAAGCTAAACCCACTCAGCTGAGCACGAGGCTTTGGGCCAAGACCAACTGCGCTCAGCTGACGCACCGTACAAGTCCTTAGATGGCAGGATAATGTGGATGTGTGGGTGTAGGGCAACTACATGCACTCGCTTTGCACAGACAAAGAACTAGAACCAAGAGGAATTGAATATGTAGTATACAGGACAGGAGAGACACTGGATATCGAAATGAGAACAAAATGAGCGGAAAACCACGTGCAGATGAAGTCTGAGAAAATGGTGCTCTGGTTTGTTAGCGATCTTGATCTGTTAAATAGGCTGAACTGAATCCAGGGCAACCTAAATCAAAGGACAGGTGTGTAGCATTGTGCGTAAATGTGCGTGCGAGTGCGTCTCGGGAGACCGTTTGAAGGCCGATGGAAAGCTCAGATCAGTCGTGGGGCCAGTAAAAATAGGGTTCCTATTATTCATGCTGAATGTAGGCTGACTTGACGTTTGCGGGTCGAGACGTTACGAGCGAGCACAAAGTTCTTCCAACTGTCCTTGATTTGTGGAGAAAACTTTACAGTACGGAGAAAAAAAGCAGGCCAGGTCAATTCTGTACCATAAAAAAGTGCTAACGGCTATGAGTGCAATTACGGAAGTGCGCTGCTGCAACATGGACTGATCACTAATCCGTTTTGTGAACATGGACGGTCAGCTAGTGCAGGCGAAAACATGGCTCTAACCAGGCTTCCCGATCCATAATCCACAACACTTATATCATGTATGTTACAAGCCATACAGACGTCATGTCTGTATGTAATAAAATCAACTAGTAGGGGTGAAATTTGACCTCCCCATTTAACTCATCTCTACAGTCAAACACAGATGTTAACACATACTATAGGAGGCAGTGAACAGACAGATGACCCTGGACAACCCTATCCATGGTGTCTTGTCACTACGGGGGATCGTACCGGGGACCTTTTATTCACAAGGCTAGTTCTTTAACCACAAGCCTAGGGACTGCACCGATAGTTGGAGATATTAGCAATATAGCATGAAACACTGCAACAAACAGGCCTGGTAAAACTGTTTGCAATCACAAGGCTGCTTCCATACTTTTGGTCCGTTCTGTTCTGGTCTCCATTCATATGAATTGCTCAGGTTGCGACCCCTGGTCTAATTACGTCATCAACACACTGGGAACATGCAGCATTTATTTACACTAAGCAATGATGTAAAAATGAACCAAAACTGAAAGCCATGCTGTACATTGTTTTCTCGGTTCTCTTTTTTGCTGTGTCAGCACTAAAACAACAGGGTTTCGGCTTCTTCACTATGCCGTAAACGCTTCCCGCCGTCTCCGTGTGATTTGAGCTGTTAAGATATAAAGGTGGTCTTGTGGAAACTGACAGCGATGTGATATATAATTTTTTTTAGCCTTGCTTGCAGGGCGTACACGCCCATGCATGCATACTGTCAGGGTGAGGAGTGAACAGTGTGACCTTTAACTTCAGTCCTCTTCATTATTTCCTGAAGTGATGAGCAGGCACATATCACACCAAATGGGAACTTCAGGTGCACCACACCTCTCGACCTACTCTTTCTAGCGGACTTGGGTACAGTCCCCTGATGTGCGCTGGAGTCTGTAAAACAACATTTTGCACCAGTAAAATAAACAAAAACGGGCCGTTAACAATATGAACCTCAACAAATGGACGCTACAGTCTTTAGCTTTTCGCATCAGCTACTCATTACTATTAAGTGATAACAAAGCAAGTTTTGAGATTTCAGAAACAACTACATGCACCACAGTTTGTGCCACCATCAGGTTTTCCATGACACACGGTCATGTCACTCCAAGCCTGGTTTCCAATTTCACGTATGAGAAGTACAGAAGATCACAGAGCCTAACCGTAGATGTAGCGTCTCCTGTCAGATCTGCTAAGCAATTACCTTAAATTGTCTATGGAGGTGAGAGAGTCTTTAAACGCTCATATTAGGCAGTTACAGAGACATGATGTGGAAATGCACTGGTGTGAAGTGATCGAAGATCAAATGCACTGTCACAGAGAGTGAAGTGATGTCCAAGAAGTGTGGAAAGGTTAAAAACGGTGTTGATTCTAAAATGTTAACGTAGCACCAATAATCACACTAAGTAGAAATAAAAGAATCGATCGGCTATGGATGGATATTAGCCGACTTGCAATCTTGCAAACGTGATTAGCGATCGGCTAATATTTCACTAACTTAGCCGATCCTTAGAGCCATATTTTAAGAGGTAAGGATTGCTGCAGCCCTGTGTGAACCCCTCAGTCACAGGTTCCCACTGATTCTAGCTAAATCTCTAAATGGAAGACACTTTAACCTTTAAATTAAGAAACCTCATATCGTATTCCGATGTGCAGACAGAAAATGTCATCAGTTTGGTCTTTTTTTTTTTTTTTTTACCGCATGTACCTGATCGGTACTGGCCCCCCAAATTCGATCCGTTCCTAATACAGAAGTCCCACACTAATGAAAGCAGTGTGATGAGAGATTTGATGGAAAACGGTCAGGCTGACACATGTGCCAGAAATAAAAAGCCCACTGTCACCACTATGGTGAAACATCTCCAGTCTACCTTTATTATTTATTAACCACCCTGTCTGTGACCCCGTTTTCTTCCAAATGTCTTTGCTGCCAAGTCGCAGGCCTTTTTTATTTAGGTCTGAAAGTACTGCATGACTCGTGCCAACTTGGACAGTAGAAGGCACGTGTACGTGAGCACCTACTGCAACTTTGTACACCTACCTTCATGTATCCTAGGACTTAAAGATTTAAACCTAAATCAGACTGTATTTAAATGATGAAGACAGCTAGTATGCTTGGTCATACTGGGTCTACTGAGACATGGTTCAGGTTTCTAGCTTTTTAACTAGAAACAGATGAAAAAAGGGTTTTATGTTATTAGAATAGTAAATGAACTCAGAATAAAAAACTGGTGCTAATTAGCTAGCTACACGCCAGGAAGCTGTGATTTATCCTCTGTTTCTTTCCATGTTTCACATACCTTCTTGTCCTGCAGTGATATAACTATAATGAGACCTTAGAGACACTGGCTGTGTCCAAAATGGCAATACGTACTAAATTGGATCCATCTTATGAATGTCACGTGACACGTCAATAACAAATTTAAAATCAGACCAAATGTGTTTGTTGTTCTTCACAAAAGCTGCTGGGAATATTGCTTGGGGTGGTACATGATCATAATAGTTTTTAGTTTTTATCTATTCAATTCAATTCAATTTTATTTATATAGCGCTTTTAACAATGGACATTGTCCCAAAGCAGCTTTACAGAAATAAT
>JAOVVF010000051.1:5835416-5847916 GCA_028565595.1 Duopalatinus emarginatus
CTCTGTTCTGGCACCAAGGTGGTGGAATGAACTACCCCTTTATGTCCGTACAGCAGAGTCACTTTCTGTCTTCAAACGCCGGCTAAAAACTCACCTGTTCTGCAGCACTTAATTAAAAATTAATTTTTGTAAACTGTATTTGTCTTACTCATGCAGTTTTATGACTATTTTGTTTATTGTCTTGTTCTCTCTGCAGGTTGACTAGTGTAAAATGTTTGACACTTGATACTACATGACTTTTTTTAGTAGGATTCTAGTCTGAGTTCTTGCATCTTGCACTCTTGTAAGTCTCTCTGGATAAGGGCGTCTGCTCAACGCCGTAAATGTAAATGTACATGTAGTCATGTTTAGACCATAAACACTTCATTTTAACATAAACTTTACTTTAATATGTGCAGTTGATGTTCATCTGTGTTTCATGTCATTTTTGTCACTGTGTGCTTGGTTTAAACTTAAATGTAATCATGCAGAGCAGCAGCTTACCTGCAAACATGAACGTGTCTGCTTGTGCATTAATCTCTTCATTTGACAGACCTTCTCCATTCTCATCCTGCCAGAAACCATCAGTTCAACACATTAGACTCCTCATGGCTAAAACTGACCACAGGTAGAATTTAGAACAATGTCTTTAGTTGTTTTAAAATGTCCCAGTCATGTATGACTCATTTTATACATTATAAAGACAAACATAACACATTTATAACACACTTGACCTCAACCTGCAAGTTATAAAAGCAGCAATTTGGTTTAAATAAAAATAACCTTTATAGACGATGTATGATTTCTTGTTATTCACATTATTTTTTTCATTCTTTCATTCACCATAATTTCTTACTGAACCTCTGTACAATCAAAGAAAAGGTACACATAAATGTGGTCAAGAACACTTATGCTTAAAAAGTACTTCTGCTTAAAAGGTCCATTCAAAGCTGATATTTAATGTAAAGGCAAGTAAAAGGAAATGTCTATGATGGATAAATTGTTTTAATAGGTACAATTGGTATAAATGCAGGGTTACGGAATTTTACAATACCGTCGAATATTAAATCACACTTCCTTCATTAGGGCAGGTCAGTTTAACATTTAAGTTTGGTGGTTTTATATTTACTTCTACTGAAAGTTTTTGTTTTAATTGCAAAACTAACTAACTAACTAACTAAATAAATAAAATAATCTAATTGTATTTAGTTTACGTGAACCGTAAAGACAGAGTTGTATATATTTACAATGCTTAATTTTATGTTAGGTTTCAATGGTTTAAAATTTCATGTTAATATTATCCACTTTTAGAATTCTACATAAAACACTCATTATAAATAAGATGGTTATACTGTGGTGTCGCTTCACATTCCCAGAGTCATTAAATACACTTGACCTAATGCTTAACAGAAATGAGTCACTTTACCAATCCAACACAGTGCACCTTCACCTTTTACATCTCCATGCTTGGGTTAGACTCCACTGTACTTTGGATCAAAGCATCTGCCAGTATGAATAAACTAACGTCTGCTTGAAATCCCTCACTCACCTTTGACAGAAGCAGCACCTCTATAAAATCAACTGCTCTCCTCTTGTAGCCTGTTGTGCTTGATTCTCCGTCTGAGCTCTCTGTCTGTCCCTGCTGGAGGAACTGGGAACGGCGTTCTTCTACGACACGATCAGTGAAGCTGTGGACGATATTACATGCCCGACGGAAGCGTTTTCCTTCTGCTGAGCGATTATACAGCCAGGACAAATGATGAGGAAGGTAGCGCTGCCTCTTCACCACCAAGTCACTCAGCTCAAAAATGGCTGAGATGTACTCACTGGACTTTCTGATAGAGGATTACACGAAAAATACAAAAGTGCATACATAAAGTGCATGCACATGTGCATAAATGGAACAAGAATGTAGGCTGCATTACAGAAATGTGACATAGTTAATGAGCTCCAAAGCAAATTTTAAATCATCAATGGCTAATCTTCTTTATAGTTTCATTCTTTTACCTTTTTTAGAATTCTACAGGGTGGCCATAAAATCTGGACACATAGACAAATATGTATTTGTGTTAATATGTATATGCATGTAAATATTTTAAAGTTAAGTGCATAGTAATATTGCTTATATTTAATTAATTATTATTATTAATAATAATAAATCTAATAATTGTTCTTCGATAAAACATAAAATAATGGATGTAACCAGGATAAAAAATTAACTGAGGTTTTTGAATACCATATTGCTATTATTTTGTAATAATAATATTACTTAATTAAAAAATTAATTATAAAAAACAATATTGTTATAGTATTATTTTGTAATAATAATAATAATAATAAGAATAATAAGAATAATAATAATGATAATAATGCTCTCCCTGTAAACTACTTCAAGATAACATTTATTTTGTCTACTTAAATACTAAAATTAAACTTATTTATAGTTATTGTAAATCACTGAACTACTGAGGCCCAGTCCTCATAGCTACAACCATGAACATATGTGACAATTATGTCATTATTTAGCTCCACTTACTCCTGACAGTGGCTCTCATAGCTGAAAGTGCATTTCAGGAGGCTGTCAAGTGTCATCAAGCTCACGTGTTCAAACATGTCAAAGTCATCTTTTCCTTCTGCCACCAGGCAGCGCCACTTCTCCTAAATAGCACAGGAATAAAGGACTTGTCACAAAACGTCAAAAAGCAGCCTGACAGAAATATGGATGTAGTCAGTGGTGAGAAAAATCCAGAGGTGGCCCAGAGGTGGCATTGGGAGGAAACGTAAGAGTACATTATCTATGACCATATTGGGAAAAATTGCATATCTGTATATCTGAAAATCCTACACGGTAAATGATTAATGTCTGAGGATTTTTCATGTTTGACTGTTAAATATTTACTAATAATACTTTTGAAATAATACAATTAGTAGTAGTAATAAGCTATAGTAGTAGCAGTACTAGCAGTAGTAGTAGTGGTAATAAGTAATAGTAGTAGCTGTACTAGTAGTAGTAGTAGTAGTAGTAGTAGTAGTAATAGGTAGTATGTAGTAGTAGAGTTATACAATTATATAAACACATATAAATACATCCACATTTTATTTTAAACACATCTGCATTGTAGCCTGTAAGCCCCCTCAGCTCACAAAAAAACATCCCAAGAGTTTAATATTGCAAAGTTCTTTATGCAAAGGGTCATAAACACCCAAGGCTTACTGATGGATGAGGTATGTGAAGGCTAGTATGTCTGTTCTGATCTTGCAGAAGATCCAGAGAAGCATCTGTTGCTATAGGCGATACTACAGAACTCCTTCAGATATCTTGTGAAGGCCATACCTCAAATTAAGCCGTTTCAGCAGCTTTTTAGTCAGTTGGTTTTAATATTATGGCTGATAGGTGTATGTATGTTATGTAAAATACATTTGCATCAGTGTCTTTTATAATCTCTTGGGTCAATACAGTGGATCAATTTCAACTCCAAGTACATTTTGAGAAACTATCTGAAAAAAAACAGAAGTGTTTTTTTTTAACTCTTTGTAACAGTAACTTTGTCTATCGACCCTCCACACAGTGAACACAGTGTTCTTTTGGTGGTTTCCTCTTTCACAGGTCACAGTCCAACACATACTACTGAAAGCTGCATATGTGACTATTAACTCTAATTTGTCAGCTGCATGATACTACAGACTTACATGCAAGATGTTTGTGGAGTTATTGAAGATATGAATGTAGTTTTTCAGGATGTCAAAGTGGAAGGCCGGAGTGAGAAGACGACGCTGACGTGACCACTGTTTTCCATTACTCAGTAGAAGCCCCGGTCCTGTTTGACACATGTTTTACTGGTGTAATTAATAATGTAGTTCATTAATGCCATACCTAAACCTAATACCTAAACCTAACCTTACCTCAAAATCAATAATAAAAACCTTCGGCTATTGTATTTTTTTTTTTCTTAAAAAAGCTCACGTTTTGCAAAAGGTCCCCACAATGTCTAAATAATAAGATTATCTTATGTGGTGTACCCATGGCCTCTCACACACGCATACCAATTGAGCACCAATAAGCAGTTGTTTGAAAGTGCTGATAAACATTTGCGCAAATAGATTTAAATCTGACAAGCTGGTAAATCCCCTTGTCAGATTATATATCAATATAATTTAACATATTCATTTAGAAATCATTCACTAAATAAAAAACAATGGGGAAATGTTGGTATTTAGGCATCCACTTTTAAAGACAACATTAGAGAAGGGGAAGAAGCTGTCAGTGTTGAAACCTCACTAGCTAAGTGTGATTTCCTCACAGTTTCGTCAGATTGTAATGACTGACGTAAACCCAGTCAATGCAGACTGTAATCAGACAATGTGTTTTTCAGTTCAGGAGAACGTTGCAGAACTATAAGAGCAAAAAAGAGTTTTTACAGGTCATCTTATATAGCCTAATTAAATGTATTGCACTTGTTCTGCTGTGGACATACTATAAATTTTCTATTAATAGTTATTTTCTATGCTGTTAATTTTACATTAACAACATAACAACAACAACAACAAGAAAAACAAAAACAACTCTGCAGAAACCCTCTTTAGCAACGACTAAACCGACAGTAATTTTGTTTCATGCGGTTCGCTGCAAATAAGCCAACTACTGAACTGTGAACAAATCTAAAAATGTAAATTGCACTATGAAATGTTAGAAGATAAAGTTCATATGTTGGAACAATTGAGCACGGTGTACAAACATGTATAGTTTTGTTGCTTTTACCTACAAATTTAAGAGTTTTCCTGGGTTTCCCTGTGTTCTGCAGCATCTTCTGGACAATTCAGCAATGTTTGCATGTACTGAAGTTAGCTAACTAGTGTGCAAGAAGTGTTAGCTCTCTACTGTGCAAGAAGGTCAGGTGATGTTTGTCACATGTCTCCTGGTGCGCACCTGAGCTGCGTTTCTAGACTATTGCACGGTGCAGCTTGAAAATCATCCCGGACCCTGTTAACCCTGTTCCTGTGGAATTTTGCTGTATTGACTCTGACTCTGTTTTGACCCTGTTCCTATGGATTACCCTGCTCAAACTCTGCCCTTGTTTTGATCCTGTTCCTGTGGATTACCCTGCTCAGACTCTGCCCATGCCTTTTTCCTGTTTCCTGTTTTGTTTAGTCTATGCCCGGTGTTTGGTTTCAGTTTATGTTCTTGGTTTATGCTCATGTTTGTTTGTGTTCATTAAAAGCATTCCCTGCACTTACGTCCTTCCCCTGTTTATGTAAGTAGCTACTTACTGGAAATATTTTATTTTAAATCAGTGTGGCATGTAAAATGATATTAGGAGAAACATTCCCCAAAGTACATTAAAACAATCCACTAACAGGGAAGATATTTGCTGCAGCCAACCCGGTTAAATAAATACTTTATCAATAATCTAGTTGTTTCTTTTTTTATCAGGTTCTTATATTATGTATATTATTATGTAATATTATGTCCACAAGCTTGCCCCATTTTTTAAAGCTACCAAAGCATTTGTTCTGCATTACTATTTTTTGTAATTGTTTATTTGATGAAGTTATGTATGTTTTGTGAATTTGTAATTCAACTGAAAAAGTTACTCAGATACCTGTTTGTAATTAGTTAGCTCATTTTTCAACTTTGTCTGGAAATGCTCACTTGTTTGGAGACACAAAACACAATTTGATTTCATGTGTGTGTGTGTGTGTGTGTGTGTGTGTGTGTGTGTGTGTGTGTGTGTGTGTGAAAGAAAAAGCATATTACTTACCAAGCCAAGGTCTCATAAACCCATAGAACACCTCATCTTTAAATGTAATGGAAGCTGGTGAGAAAAAAAATCTGGATATATGAATACAACCCAAAAAAACAAAAAAACAAAAAAAAAAACCCACTGTAAATAATAGTGATGATAATAAGTCTATAACAATAATACTTTTTATTTACATAGCTCCTTTCTATACATTTTTAGACTAGCTATGGTTGGTACAGACAACATTTACCAGAGGCAAGAAGCAATGGTTTGATGAAATCGGGATGAAAAAAGCGCACAAGGTTATAAAAGGGCCCGAGGAACCAGGCACAGGAGTGATGGTAGGTCCTTATCAGCTCATCGACCTCTTGAATACCCTCTTCATCAGACCGTATCTGACAGTGCGAAGGACAGAGAGAAATGAATAGTGCAGTTAAAATAAAAATCATAAACAGTCTTAAATGTGTAGAAACAATTCTGATCCACTGGGTAGAACCTGTCAGCACAAAACAGAAAAGCCCTGAGGTCAGTTTCCTGGTCACCCACAGGGTCCGGTCTGTTGTGGATTTTACATGTTCTTCCCATGCCAGGCTAATGAAATATACTAAGTTACCCCTAGCTGTGACTGTGTGCTTTTTTATATATTATGCAATATTTTGTATCTTAATTGAGTTCTTGTTTACACCTCTTATACTTCCACATTAATCCATATTGGCAAATAAATTTGGAATAATTTTGAGTATGTAGAGTCGTAATGTTTAAGAACGGTCAGGGGTGCGCTTCCCAAAAGCATAGTTGCTAACTACGTTAGCAACCTACACAGTTGGAATGATGCAGTTGCGATGCAAGTGTTTCCCAAAACCATAGCTGAAACTATGCAGGTAACCACGTTGGTAACTTACATAGTCCGAACCATCGTTAAGCGACACAGGTGTTTCCCAAAACCATCAGTCCAACGAACGTTCGCAAACACTGTCGTAAAGCTGTGCCGTGGAACTACAGCATCAGAGCTGTAGTTAAAAGCTTAGTTTCTGGGTTTTACTTCATGACCGCAGATGCAGTATCAGGAAGCATGTTAGTAGGCTGTAAATTAACATAAATCTTCTGGTATGAACATTTACATGGTTAACCAAATTATTTCAGGCAACTGGTAGAGCAGGATTTTGCTCAAAAGTGTGGCATGTTAGATTGTAGGTTAAATCATTCATGCTTCTGCTGTGAACCTTATTGTAGGTTAATTAGCCTGTGTATTTTTTTATAATGGAAAATGATGTTGTTCATCTACTTGTGACTGTGCTAGATTTACATACTGGGTTCCCAGTAAGAAAATAAATGTATCGCCAAGGTACATCCAAAATATAACTCCCATTAAAATCCCTTAGAAAGCTCATGCCACATCACTCATTGGAGCAATTTAATTGCAGAATACATTTCATTAACGAATATATAGGCATACGAATGTTCATGAATACAAACACATTAATGAGAAAAAAAAATTACTTACATCACAAGTAGGATTTGATCCCTTGTCTATGCTGTACTAAAGCACCAAATTACTTAAAGATGCATCGCACACACAGGAAAATCCCAGTGCACTATCAGAGCATCTTGACCAGCGTGTTTTTGATAAGCATAGGTCCATTTATTTCTTCATTAATCCTCCTGTATTGTCATTATTTTTTGCATATTATATATTTTCTTGTGTCTATGAATACATGGAGCTTGCGAATGGTTTTTCCTTCAAAAAGAATATAATAAGTAGTATTATATGTTTTGTGCTGTATATTTTTATTAGATTTAATTGTAGATTCTACAATTATTGTTATATATTGAGTACAGTATGTTGAGGTATGAGCACTGTACATTAATTACGTGATTTTGACCACAAATGTCATATTTTGGTATCATATTACAAACCAAACATATCTGAAGCATTGTAGTTCAGACTACGGTGGTTTGAACTACATAGTTCGAACTACTGTGGTATGAAGAAAGTATGACATTTTTGGGAAACAGTCGTGTTTCAGATGTTAGTTAGTTCAACGATGCATCGTACCATGTTAGTTCAATGCCAGTCTCCGTTGTTGCATACATTAAAACTAGGAAAAGAGTTCAATGCTGTAATAAAGCCTACTTTGTAAATTGCACCCACCCCAAATTTCTAAATATTTTTTTTAAACCAGCCTTTCTAATCTTTGCTAGCATTACCCCAACATTGCAACAGCATTGTATATGGAGGGCCATCATCGCGACCCAAAACAGATGTTAAACTAGTGTCAGGTGTTACCTGGGTTGGTTGTACAATTCATGTTTGTTATTCGTCTTGTATTTACCTAAGCACCAGATTTATTCATTACCATATATAATACTTTAATTGTACACATGACTGCCAAGCTATTTAGTTATTGAGGTTTTGCTAAGACTAATAACACCACTTTGTTCCACAGTTAGCTAGCTTATATCTAATATCTTATGTAGCTAACAAATATATACTTATCGACCTTATATACTTATATAGAATAAACATGTATTCCCATGTATGCGCCCAAGCACACCAATGTAAAACCTTTATTTTAACACTAGGCTTTTAATTTTATAGCGAGCTAACATTGTAGTAAGTTTTGTAAGTAACACGTAAGCCGTTTTCAGCTGCTATATACTTTTGACATCTTATACCAGTGACAATAAATGAATCTTATCTTATCATGTCTTATAAACTGATAGTTTCAGACAGGAAACAGTATTTATGACTGCCACTGCATTACAACTGTTGAATGTTGTTGGGTTTTTTTGTGTACTGTTGAGATTTCCATTTACCTATGTTTACAATTTATCTATCTGCTGACCACCTTTTTGTTTCTCTCTCTCTCTGTCTGGCTCTCTCTCTCTCTCTCTCTCTCTCTCTCTCTCTCTCTCTCTCTCTCAGTGTGTGTGTGTGTGTGTGTGTGTGTGTGTGTGTGAATGGGTTTATGTACAATGTCAGGATGATTACCAGAAACTCCACATATGCTTTCAGGATGAAATTATACTTTGGTGGAATCTCAGGACAAAAAAATGTCCTGAATTTCCTTTTGATTGCTGAGGTTAATGTAAAGGTTAAAGTTTGGGTTAGGGTTTGGTTAGCTTTAGGGTTAGGTTTTGTTAGTGAAACAACCATATATGTATCTCTCTCTCTCTCTCTCTCTCTCTATTTCTCTCTCTTTCTCTTTCTCTCTCTCTCTCTCTCTCTCTCTCTCTCTCTCTGTCTCTCTCTCTCTCTCTCTGTGTGTGTGTGTGTGTGTGTGTGTGTGAATATGTTTTCAACAGTCTTCCTGTCTGCCACTATTTCTCAATTCCCTTCTGCATTTCTATTTCTTTCATAATAGAGTCAGTTATGCCATTAGAAAACAGGAATCTGAATACAAAATCCTAATCCCCACCAAAAAATTCCCCACATTTTCCTTCACCCAAAAAAATCTCTTGTATAAGTGTGTGATTGAATGACTACAACCATGAAATATGTTCATAAGCACAATTAAAATAGCATTTAGACTCACTGTTTTTATATTCAAATTTCATAAATTAATATTTGTGTTTTATGAAACAAATATGAAGTTTTGTAATAATTAAATTAGACGTTTTTTTTCAGAATTCAAATGTAAAATTTGACTTACATGATTTTAATTTGACATTTTAAATACCTGTTTCTTGCTCCTTAGTGTTTATTTACTCTTTATTGTTAACTTAATCCTCACCACTGCACACTTTACTTTAATGGGTATGAAAACGTAGCAAGGGTCTGTTACCATCTGTCACTTTAATAGTGTCTTATTTGTTACTTTAGGGTCATTTATGTCTTAAAAATGTTTGTCTTGTCATCACTGAGGGACAGTGAGAAATGAAATTTGTTGTATGTCTAGTACACGTGAAGAATTGACAATAAAGCCGACTTTGACTTTTGACTTTGACTTTATATTATATTGTTATTAATATTATTATAGGACATAACTCACCATGCCCATGTGTCCCATCAACCAGTTGCGTTGTGGAGGACAGCTGAAGCAGGAGAGACGCCTGCGCATCCACAGCAAGTAAGCAAGGCGTGTGGCAAGGACCACCATGAAGGTGAGCGCGCACACACTGAGTGCACTGCAGACTGTGTGTCCGCAGAGCAGCCGAGACATCAGGACCGTCGGAGCTTCTAACAACGCTGTCATCCTGACGTACAGCACACAACACACCACACTTGACTATACACACACTGTTCTCATATACTTATAAGCATACCGGCTACACACACTTAACGTAGGTTTGGTAAAGCTGAAACTAAACCTTCATCAGATAACATGTAAAGTGTGTCTCTAATGAAGTGTGTCTACAGTGGAGCATTCATATGCGCAGTCAGAATGAAGTCATATCTGTACATGTGAGCCTGAACATTGTGAGTGTACAGTCAGAGTACAGTTCTTATAACCTACCAGAAAAGTCATACAGTGCTCTCTCGACTTAATAAAATCCATTTAATTTGTTTGTAATTTTCAGAATAATATGGACCGACTTGTGTACCTACCTATTTACACATGTGTTTACACACCTCTTAAATAGCTGTTTATCTACTTCTTTACCTACCTTGTTTGCATGCATGTGCTTCCAGTAGCCCGTGTGAGTTTTATTTGCACAACCAAATCTATGTTTTCATCAGAGAAAGCCCGCTAGAGAACTTCCTGCACACGCACACACACATGCACGCACACACACACACACACACACACACATTTGCACGCACGCACGCACATAAGCAGAGAAACACGCACACCCACACCCACACACACAGACGCACGCACGCACACACACAGATGTTTGTCTTGCTATTCTTGTGAGGACCTTCCACACATATTACTACAGCTACACTACAACTTCCAACTACAACTACTACTTTCACAACTTTAATACTTCTACAACTTTACAATTTCTACAACTTTACAACTTGTACAACTTTACACCTTCTACAACGTTACTACATCACTACATCTATAACTGTACTACTTCTACAACTTTACACCTTCTACAACTTTACAACTTCTAGAACTTTACTACTTTACTACGTCACTACTTTTACAACATTACTACTTCTACAACTTTACTACTTTACTATGTCACTACTTTTACAACTTTACTACTTCTACAACTTTACAACTTCTACAACTTTACAACTTCTACAACTTTACTAGTTTAATACGTCACTACTTCTACAACTTTAGTACTTCTACAACTGTACAACTTCACTACTTTACTACGTCGCTACTTTTACAACTTTACTACTTCTACAACTTTACTACTTTACTACATCTACAACTGTACTACTTCTACAACTTTACAACTTCTACAACTTTACAACTTCTAGAACTTTACAACTTCTAGAACTTTACAACTTCTAGAACTTTACTACGTCACTACTTCTACAACTTTACAACTTCTACAACTTTACTACTTTACTACATCACTACTTTTGCAACCTTACCACTTTACTACATCACTACTTTTACAACTTTACTACTTCTACAACTTTACCACTTTACTACATCACTACTTCTACAACTTTACTACTTCTACAACTTCTACAACTTCTACAACTTTACTACTTTACTACGTCACTACTTTTACAACTTTACTACTTCTACAACTTCTACTACTTTACTATGTCAGTACTTCTACAACTTTGCTACTTCTACAACTTTACAACTTCTACAACTTTACTACTTCTACAACTTTACAACTTCTACAACTTTACTACTTCTACAACTTTACAACTTCTACTACTTTAATACGTCACTACTTCTACAACTTTAGTACTTCTACAACTGTACAACTTCTACAACTTTACTACTTTACTACGTCACTACTTTTACAACTTTACTACTTCTACAACTTTACTACTTTACTACATCTACAACTGTACTACTTCTACAACTTTACAACTTCTACAACGTTACTACTTCTACAACTTTACAACTTCTAGAATTTCACTACTTCTACCCTCTACAACTTTACAACTTTTACAACTTTACAGCTTTACTACTTTACTACTTCACTACTTTTACAACTTTACAACTTCTACAATGTTATTGCTTGTACATCATCACTAATTATACTATAAACTTTTAAGTTTTCTTTTTAACAGAAAACTTTACTTTTGGGGACCAGCCAAATGAAAATAAAAACAAAACAAAACAAATCAAACATGCCAATCAGAATAGAGTATCCTAGTTAAACCAGGTGAGGCTGATAGTACATTTCCATATTTTGTTTCCTAAATTAGCCTGCTCAGTAATTTGTGGTTAATAATTCATAAAATATACAAATAGGTGCCATTAAAAACCCAAAGTTACAGTCATTCAAACAGTCGGTCATTCATTATCTCATCTGCTTACTCTGTCAGAGTCACAGGTTGTCTGAAACCCACCCGGAATCACTGGGCCCAAGGCAGGAATACCACTGGGACAGAGTGCCAATCCATCACAGGGTACCACATACGCACCCATTCACTCACACAATTACACCTAGGGGCATTTTAGCATATACATTTGTGTTTTTTAGATGGTTGGAGGAAACTGGAGCCCAGCTAAAACCCACAGTGACACAGAGAGAACACACCAAACTCCTCGCAGACAGAGAGACCAGAGTCAGGTTAGAGCCGATTTCCCCAATTTTCTCTTTGTTTCCAGGCAATTCCATAGAATGAAACAAATGATTTGCAGTCTAATAAATACCCGTCTTTACATGACCATCAGCAGCAGTCTG
>JAOVVF010000051.1:5852916-5854466 GCA_028565595.1 Duopalatinus emarginatus
ACTTGGAAAGTGGAACCTGGTGCATGATGTCAGTAAAATATACTAATGATGATTCACACTATTTAAAGCATAACGAGTCTATGATTTTGGGTTAATGCAACCAGTACAATTCACACGAAGGGATGTGAATAAAACGCTATGAAGACACCATCATCATAGTGATTTAGCAAATGTTACATAACTAGAGAAGGCCCATTTTACTTGTTCTAATATTATCCTATTTTCATATTATCATTACTGAAATATATATAATTAGGAGCACCTCATTATTAGAAAACTTTTTCCTCATCCATCAGCAAAAACAATACCATCAAACCGACATTATTGAGAACGGCGAGGTCTAAACACTGAGATGCCTGCTGAGACTGAATGTGTCATTCAGGAGAAGGAAATGAGCAGCTTTCTCTTTGCTTGTTCTGCATTTAGACAGCGCTTTGAAAAGGCCTTTAATCCCCCACTTCCTACTGTGCCATCCACAGAAGGAGATCAAACAGAGTAGAGACACACTCTCTGCATGGCCCAGCACCCCCCCCCCCCCCAACAATGCAGTGTTGTGGAGGGAAAGAAAATCACTACAGTTACGGAAGAGAAAGGCAGTTCTGTAAATAGAAACTCATCTAGAGCCGGTGTAGCTTTGGTAACATTTAATATAGAAAAAAATATAATAAACCAGAAGCAGGAACAGGACCTAAGCAAATCCGAATCAGAACAGGATTTATTCTGCATACTTGACATAAACATACCTATTATACTTATATAAGTATGTTTACACACACTAGGAATTTGCTTCCAGCTGTTGGTGTCTCTCTAGGTACGATTAGTAAGCAGGTATATAAAGTACATATAATTTACAGAGAATATACAATATACACCACATACACTTTCAACATCTCGACCATTCTCGTGATCTCGCAGAATTATTTGTGTTAATAACAAATGAGTAAGCCTAAAATCAAACATGCTTTTATTTTTCTACATGAAATAAAAGGTCATGAAATGCTTTATTCTACACACAAGTTAATAATGAGCAACATATCAGACTGTTTATTGTTGCATTGTATTAGTTGTGGGATGTCCATTAAACAAGTTAGCTTCTCTTATCACTTCCTTTATAGCAGCTATAAACAGTCTTTCTCTTACCAGCTCCTTTCTTTTGAGGTTAATAAGACAGAAATTTAGTTTGTCATGTTACTGAGAAATCAGGAGACACAAAGTCTATCAAATCTTTCCATCTGTGATGGTAAAATGTAAAGGAACAGCTGTACACTTCTTCCATAAAGGCTATTAAATGTTTGTTAATGTTACTGCATTTTAATAATATCAGTGTAATAAGATAAGATGTTGTAATGTAGGATATGATGTTATAAGATGTATTAGTTTTGGATCATGTTAACGGCCTGCTACACAAATCCATGTGTCTAAACTGTTACTATAGAAACAATAATGGATCAGGATTTGAATTATAGCTGGAAATACTGACAGTATCTGCTTTTATAGAAAATCAATTAGCACTGACGGACTAATAGTTATACATTGCCCAGCCTTCACCT
>JAOVVF010000051.1:5924589-5938568 GCA_028565595.1 Duopalatinus emarginatus
TATATATATATATATATATATATACACCCACATGAAATTAGCTAATTATAAGCCAATGTGTGTCTAGAAAAGCACTGCAGTTCTTGTATTTTATATGTATTTTGTGTCAGTGTTGCATTTCAACTTCCGAACTGTTACGTACTGTATATGTATTTTTAATTTTGTTATGCATTTAACTCTTTAAGCACTTATCCAGTGATTCACCTTAACGCATTTAATTAAATAGCTACTCAGGAAACTACAACAAAGCAGATACATCAAACAGATAAATAAGCAGGTCCTGAATTTTAATGCATTCAAATTTGGGGGATTATTTATAGAATATAAAACTAGGGAAAAATAAGCACTCATTAACTATTGAAGCACACTGTATCTTCATGACTCATGTAATACATACGTGGAAAATAAAGCTCAAGTTCTCTAGGTATTCTGAATGAGATAGCTTGCAGCTTCCTGAAAGACTCACATATATTTACCTCAACGAGACAAAAAGCAGCAGCTGTTATGGAGTTTTGTTCCTTCAAAGTGTTTGTGTTTATACTACCCAAAGAGTCATGTTGAGGCATTAGGATAACAGAGGTCAATAATCTTAACCTCACGATGGAATTCATAGACATTATGAGTATAAAGTCACCAGATCACATTTTTAAAATGAGTTATAATCTGTTGTATTTTTATTTCCTCCTTCCTGGTCTTGAATAAATAGTCATCTCAGGTTCAAGATTTACAGCAGTACAGTAAAGATTTATTGTAGCATTTATTACTGAGTTGTTTTTTATTTCCCATATCTTTAATTCTTATTTACAGAAACCTGCATGCATTTTTACCTGGCTTGATGTTGGGCACAGAACAAGATTGGCATAAATCCAGTGGCTCTGAAAGTGAAGGTCTCTGGGGAGGACGCCAGGGGTCATGGAGGTCATTCAGAAACGACAGATTCACCGGTGTGGCATGCTCAGATTCACTCCAATGGACTGGACCCTGTCCAAAAACACTAAGCAACTACACACTACAAACAACATTACCATGACCTCTTACCACACACACGCACACACACACACACACACACACACACACACACACACAGAAAATAATGTCTTGAACATCAACACTCAGTAATTTCTGTGATGATACAAAATCATTTTTGCCTAAAAACATTGATTTTTTTTTTGTCAATCTTCTCTAAATAGTTAGAAATAACGACGTTACATTTGGGCAAAAACTATAATCAGTGAATGCATGAGTGCCTTAGCAAAAGAGGCGGTCATGTTTTTTTCCCTTCCTCTCATTTGATCGTGACAGCCCTCAATTGCAAACAGTATAATGTCTCTCCCTCCAGTGGTCTCTTGCTCATGACAAGACATGTAGCCCCTCTTAGAGTGGGGTTAATAGTCAACAGCAAGAAAATACACTTGCTGAAACACCACCAATTTTGCCCCTGATGACCAAGAATCCTCGCTTCACACTACATCTACTCGGGCACATTTTAATTTTTTTCCATGTTGAAAGATTTAATCTTTGTTTGCCTCAGGCCCTCTGGGCAGGAAGCATTGACATTTGGAATAATTGTTGTTACAGGGGTAATCTCTGGAGGGGGCATGCAGGCCGAGAAAGGGGAGAAGATTTGAGTAAAAGACCATGTCAGCTTTTATTTGCGCAGGGATTGCCGGAGGCGTCTTTCACTGATCACTAATATAAAACTGAGCGAGAGAGCGCGAGAGAGAGAGAGAGAAAGAGAGAGAGAGAGAAAGAGAGAGAGAGAACGTATGTGGCAGCACTAAGGAAGCAAACATAAGCATGTAATGTGGTGACTTATCTAAAGCGTTCCCTATGGAGGGAGAGAAAAAGCTCCCAGGGAAAGAAGTGTGCTGATGAGCAGCCGTAGCAACTCAAATTCCACTACAGGCAGTTATTGTAAATGGACAAAAAATCACAAGGTAGGAACTGCTTTAAAAGGCCATCAGTACCTATGACACACTATAAATGACCTAAAACACTAAGGTTTTGATGAACAGTGATCAATTAGAAACCTGAAAGAAAAAATAACAGCTGGGTAATGTGTAGCATCTCTCTTTCCTAACCACACAGAAAGGCAAAATTAGAGAAAGATAAAGCTTATGTAATTTTTTTTTTTTAGCAAAGCTGTATTTAAGAAGCTTGTTCATAAAAAATTAAATCTTTAAAATGTTTTCCTCATAACCCCCAGGCTGACAAGACAAGCACTCAAAGCAATTCTTGCAACAACAAGGAGCAATTTTCCCTGGAATGGCCTGTAATGTAAGCAAAAGTATAACTATTAACTACCTACTGCCTCTAGCCCTCAGCTTAACTGCTCATAACTTGGCAATTGACATGCAAGATTTCAAAAATTGTCTGCTAGTTCAATTGTCCATGGTCCTCTCACAGCTCTATAATGTGTATAGCTTTATTCCCTGTTTCAATGAGCGCACAGAACCTTAAGGATTGTTCGGTTGAATCCTGTTCTGGGTCGTATCATAAAACTATGGGCTTCACTATAGAATCCTTTAAGGAAGTTAAAAGCCGTTAACTGTCCATTAAAATGCTTGCAGAGTTTGTGGGTAAAAAAAATTGTAAAATCTAGCAATATCATATATACAGAAGGGATAAAAGGTTTATAGCTGAGATGAATTAAGAATCTTAAAGAAGTCAAATGTATGAAATAAAGAAATGGTGACAAAGAGACTGACATTGTACCAGAGAGATTCTGCTGTAATCATAAATAACGACCTGTGTTAATCCCAGGACTCTTTGCCGTAACTCTTCATCACCTGTCTAGTGATGTATAATGGTAGTAACTGGTGTTTCCAGAAGATGATTGCATCCCTTCTGAGTCTGATTACACTGAAAATTTCTTTTACATTTTGCCTTGTATATAAACATATATTTAGATTATTTCACAACATAGTTACAATTTTTCGTGATGCAGTTGTAAAGGAAATTTTATTTAAGTTTAAATGATTTTATCTTATATTTAATAATAATTAATTTACAACTTTTTTTCTTTTACAATTTTTTAAGTACTCGCTTATTTAAATAATCTATTAAATTTATGACATTGAGCATTTTTTTGTTTAAACTTGGCAGTTGCTTTTTTTTTATAATAGATAATGATACATATTTACACATTAAATACAAACCACAGCATAGCCTGCGGTATTATTTCATTACCCATAACATACACGTTCTATAGATACATAAGCGAGTAAGCACGAGTAAATCTCCATGGGTGCCCAGACTGCCCAGCAACCCTGGACCTGGAGAGGAATGTGTAATCCACGCAGGCACTGATGGGGACAGAAGGGCCTCCCACATCCCCACCCGCTTTCCCCTATTGTCCTTCCTTTAAAGAGTGGATAGGGAAGGAAGCTTTGGATTTGGGGAGGTGGCGGTGTTGTGGTGGGGGTCACTGTCTTTTTTTCACTCATGTAATTCTAAGAGCACCCCAGGCTTTTGTCCGATTATTACAATAACACCTTTCTGATCTTTTGTGTCACCTTGTTGACTCCGCTTATTGGTCAAACGGTCAGACATGGAAAGGATATTACTGAGTCTTCCCCGCCGGACTCCCCTCATTCACCCATGCCTCCTTTTCTTCTGCAATTTCTGTCTTTCTTTAGACACACTCACACCAGCACACAGGTTTACATGTAGAATTAGCCTGTAAAAGAGGCTTAAGCTCAGAGTGCAAATCAAACCCCCCTGAATCAAGCACAATGGCAGGAAGTGAAAAGAAGCAACAGAGAAGGAAGAAAAAAAGATGGAGTGAGCCAAAACAGAAGAAGAAAAGCTGACTTTTCTTTTCTGTGAGCAATATTTCACATCCTTTTGCCGGCCCTCAAACAGATGCACAGGCAGATGGAGGGAAATTAGTGCAAAATAGGCAAGGAAGAAATGAGAGAGAGAGAGAGAGAGAGAGAGAGATGAAAAGAGCTGAAAATGCTGGTTAAGGAGCAGGTTAACACAGAGTAATGAACGATCCCAAAGCATGGACGACTGGGTGTTAGCAGCCAAGTTTAGCTCAGCAAGAAGTTTTGGAAAAGACAGGATTACGGTCTCTGGTGTGAGCATGTCATACTGCTGTATATTCATAATCATCACTTGACAGGTGAGTTAACTCAGTGGATGCTCTTGTTGGGCTCCACATAAAACTTAGCACTGGGCTTGCTGTTGAATTAAGAACAAACTGTTATTGAAGTAAAAAAATGGTTGGGATACAATTTTTACTCCTGTTAATATAGAAAGATCAGGTGACATCATAAATACTTCTGTAAGCTATAAATGGCAACGTATTCGTAGTGACCAGATCCTGGACTGATCACTTTCTTTCAGAATTTTGTGTCAGAAGTGTAGACTAATACTTGAACTTACTTAAAACCTAATAAACAAATTTATGAGATATTAGAAAATATCTCACTCTAGTCTAACTATACAGCTATCACCACTGCTTCTATTCTGACTACTACTACTACTATTAATACTACTACTACTGCTAATAATAATAATAATAATAATAATAATAATAATAATAATAATAATAATGCAAAAACAACTCGTTATTGGCAAAAACGCTAACTGGATTATCATGAATGTAACCATGTACCCTTTTCTATTAGACAGATACAATGTTACTTTGATCCTAATTGTTGCTATATATACAGCAGTCTGTCCAAACAGTCATTCTGTTAGTCTGTAAATATTAGAAATTTATGGACTAGGGCTTTGATTCAACTGTACAGATATGTAGGATAAAATATGAATGCTTATTTGTTTTGGTTTTTAAGTACATATTTTGGATTATTTAATTGTATTTTATTTCTATTTATTTACTTGGATAAGTGAGAATGATTATTTGAATACAGTAGATACAATAAACATAAATGCTTCTTTACTAAATGCCCTTCTTTGGGTTTTAATTTATGACTTTTTAATCATACAAATCAATATTTACAGATTTTCTGTTAAAGTTTGTTCTAAAACCATTAACAGTTGCATTTTGGATAAAATGTAATTCAATTTTTTCCAATTTTTATTTAATAATGAAAGCATTTAAAGAACAAAATCCTACATTAAAACTCAGTGTATAACACGAGCAGCACAAAGTTCAGATGCAGTGAGTTAACACATGGCAGCATTAAGAGCAGTGATCCCAGCTGCCTACAAGATGGATGCAGTTCAGGCAGGGGGTTCAGCATCCACTTCATCTATAGACAGCAAAATAGCATCTCAAACGTTCCCACTCCAGAGGCTCCAATCTCTGTTTTTACATTTCTCTACAATTTTTCTGCCCACAAGGAATATGGATAACAAATGAAATATTCAGTCCTGTTGTCTGAGTTATTCCTTGTATTATGTGGAAGTATCAGAGAGTCCGTTTAAAGGATAGCCCCCCTCACTGGGCCACAAGCCACAGGGGAATTCAACAGCCTATCAACTTCCCCTCGCATAAACAGGTCAGGCGCATCTGAGCACCCAATATGTTCTACTTTAAGCTTTTCACCATGCAGAATTTCTAAGCAGAAATTGAAAAGAGGAGGGGAGAATCCTTGGGGGGGAATTCAGCATATAGGCCCTGTCTTAGAAATGATAAATTTGCACAGCAGACATTTTTTTTTTCTGAAATGGCCAAAGAAAATGTTATTAATCCTAAAATCGACAAGAGGCCAGAACGCAACAATAGAGAAAACTGTAAATAAGATCACAACTTTCCAAAATCATCTGAGTGACAGTGGTTTTGTCTGAGACATTTGGACTTATTAATACTTATTTCATATCTGTCCAACATGAAAAAGGTTACAGCAGACAAAAATCATATTAAAGGGAAGTCAGCAGAAACATCACAGGAAATTGAAATTACTATGGAATACGATTTTAAATTAGCCTTCAGCTGATTTGATAAAAGTAGCTTTTCATTCTTTGTCTTACTTGTGTCAGCTGATTAAATAGATTTTTTGATTATATTGATCATTATAGGCTTTAACTCTACAAAGCAATCTGTTTTATGTGTACATTTTTACATTTCATATTTGACACAGACAGAACTATAACCAATTTAAACTGAAGCATAAATCATTTTACCATCCTAGTGTTTTCAAACTGTCTTGAAATAATCATTGTTCCTAATGCAGTGAAGCTCAGTGCTGTGTCCTTGAAGGCCAAATAAGAAATGTGTCATCGTTAGCACCCAATAACAGAGACGTATTTATGATTAGCTGCACGGACCCATCATAAGCACAGAGGAGTCTGTAAAACTATCACAGACTTCAGTGGAATGGACAGATTTACCCCCAACCTTGAACAAAAAGCTGCTCAGAGCAGCTAAATTTAGTTATTTCACCTCTTTAAAAATGGTGTCCTACCGATGTGAAGTTTGAAGCCTATACGCTTGTACAGTGGTGCTCTACATTCTCATTAAGCGGAGGGTGACAGGTGAGTGATACTTGCACCGATGGTGCCAAAGTGAAGGAAAGAATAATAACAGAAACAAGAACACGGACATGCAGGTTAATTAATGATTTACAGGTACAGTGCTGTCTATTCAAACACACACTGAACCTCACCTTCCTGATGTAATGACGTTACATCTGAATGGCATGAACACATGACAGAGATGTGTCAGTGCCCCTCTAGTGTAACATTATAGAGTAATTAAATAAGTAAAGGATGCAGTGTATGGTATGTACAACTTCAGTTTAAATGTACAGCTGCTACAAAAGAGAGCGTGCTTTACACAAGAACATTTTTAATAACCTATTAAGTTAAGGCTTCAATTTCTTTGTTTTATGAATATTTTCCTTTGGGAGCAAAGCCATCAGCAGAGAAAGATGGAAATTTAAAAAAGATAAATAGTGCCATTAATTCTGAACGTTTCTCTTCCATTATCCTTGAAAATGAGGAGTTATTATTATTTATTTATTTTTCTCTGAGAACCACTCGTAATTAGCTTCCTGCACATGATCCACTAGCTAGACAATGACCATGTATAGAAAATTTAAAAAAAAATCATCATTAAGTTGGTTTTTAATACAATATCATTTATCTTCATTTTTCCCTCAGCTTTCATGATGTTGTCATAGACATAGATGGGCCTTTGTGCTGAATGACAGTGCAAAGGAAAAATATTACTGTGCTTGTTAATTGTCTTTTTATGTCTCTTCCCCTCTTGCTTTTATTTTAGAATAAGCTAATTTGCGGAAAATATATAAATAAAGAAATAAATAAAATATTTGAAATCTTTCTGCACATTATTTCATAGCTTAAATTCCTACCTTGAAATATAAACATTTTAGTCAGTGAAATATTACGGCACACAAAACCCACAACACAACACCACTTTATCATTACATAAATCTACACGCATACGAATTTCCATCAAATTATCAGAGAGATGTGATTCATATAGAGCATCAGTTCCTTAATGCCCGTACCAGAGATTTCTGCCATCACTGCAAAAATGGAGAGAGGTGTAGCCTTCGTACGCGCCCAAAGATCTGCCATGATTTAAAGTCTAATGCCTGCATTAAGCCTGGGAGCAGAGAGTCATTAATCAAAGAATGACTCCAATCAGATAATATTTTTTAGTGCAGTTTTAAAAGCAGTGGCATAAATTTGTCTTTTGAAATAATTAGTCAGTATCAGTGAAAGGCAGAGAGGGGAAATGGAGTGTGAAGCAAAGCTCAATGTTAGCGCTCACTGTCACTTATCGAGCTGACACAGTATTTGGAATATTTTGCTGAATCAGGGGAAAACTTTCTGTTTCTCTGGATTAAAGTAAAAAGGTAGCACAAGCTGAGCCAAGACAAAACATATAACAAGGGAAGGTCATTTTTTTAAATAAGCACAGTTATCACTGGAAAAACTGCATTATGTGATTATGAAATATAATTCTAAATTGATTATAAAATTATATTTGATGAAAGCACTATTACCAAATGACATATGGGTCAAAATTACACAGATTAATTATAGTGTTAAGAATTAAAACCACTTTTATTGTCTGATATTTCTATCTATACCGCTCACTTCCTGGATGACCAAGATTTATTTTTTTTTTCATGAAATAATGTAACTCATATACTACAGTCTACACATTCACCAGATCCCCACCTATTTGAGCACTTATGGGAGATTTGGATCGAGTACTCTCTACAACTTCCATCAAAACACCAGTTGAGGGAATATCGTTGATCTTTGAGAAGATCGTTGTTCATTGCTCAACTACACTTCCAGAGACTTCTGAAAATCGAATCTGATAACTATTGAGGCTGTTTGTAAAAGACCAACTAGGACACTTTGTGTTGGTTGTACCATTAAATTGTAACTCATCTTTGTATTTTTAGGTATTACCACACTGTTCGATACTCTTTTGCATTCGGAAATGATAAACCCCATCTATAACCAATTAAAGATCATTACATACCTTAATATTAATATTATCGTTGTCATAACAAATACGACAAGTCATACTTATTAAGTCTATAATGTTCGCCTGCATTGGATTTTTGTCTGCGTGTTACAGAAATACAGGTGTACGCTGTCCTCAGACAAAACACAGCAGGTTGTCCATTACATTTTAATTGATCATCAGAAAGAATGGAGAGAGAAATGGAGTTTAAAATGACTGTGGAGCCATTCCCTACGCCTCTCATTATGGAGTAACTGCATCCATATTCATTATAGCTCTCCTGTGACTCAGAAAAACAAAAAGACGAAGCGATGCAGACATCATTGTCCCACTCAGTTCTCAATGACATCATGGGACACTGACAGGCACAATCCAACCTGCAGTACCAAAAGAAAAAAAAAAGACTCACACTGATTCTGAAATAATAATCAACCAACTGACACTACAACCCCGACTTCTTTTAGGTATTTAATACATTTAAAGTGTATAAAAGACCAACGTAAATTACAGTGGTTACAGTGATCTAATGCTAGTTTATTCTAGGTATTTAGATGCCAGATATTTCAGGCATATTCCAGGCCAGGAGTTACACTTTTCATTTGAATGAACAATGAACTTCCAGCTACACTAAGCACAAAAAAGTACTATATTAATCCAGTTTAATGAACGTCTCACCCCCAGCTCACCTGCCATAGTCAAGCTAGCAACGCTTAAACAGGCAATAAAACAAAACCAACATGCAAGCAGTAGATATAAGCAGAAATCTATCTAATTATGTACAATTAGATTCAGGTACAAATGAGAAGTCTGCTGCTATTTTTAACCTTAACTTTTCGTACTAATGCATGCAAATTGTTAATAATAAACTGAACAGCGGCTTTTCAATCAGTCCTACAGTCTTGTGACTGTAATTGTGTACAAATTCCCTTTCTCACATTATACAAACTATTCAGCCTTTAGCTTTTACATAAACCTTTTTAAATTTTACAAAATTATTTTTGCATGGACCTAAATAAAATAACAAGGGTTTAATTTATGGATGAAAGACAAAACAGAACTAAATCAAAGCATTGGGCACAGAGATTTATTTATTAAAATGGCAAATGCCTTATTGACTTATTGACTTATGTCTGTTCTAGGACTAACTGTACTCCCAAATTTGTTTTCATTTCAAATGATTTATTATACCAAACATATTTGACACCTCTGGCCTTTATCCTAAACCTACAATACAATAAAAAAATCAAGTTCTCCTTGAACAGAATTACAACACAACAGTACAGTGGTTATGAACTGTATTGAATTGAATGTGCTGCTGTACCCTTAAGGACATAGTTGGTGTTTATTAGAAAATCTAAGATATATTTACTATTTTCTAAACAAGCAAGTGACATGAGCAAGAATATGCCATTTATTTTTAACAGAAGCTTTACATACTGAACGTTACTGAACAATCACTCAGTCTGGGTGTCTCTCTCTCACACCTTTTTCTTGAATGTTCCTCTATTGTCTGTCTGTGAAATATAGATAAATGGGTGCATTGTCTTTGCAAAGATTGAAAGATCAGCATAGGATTGTGATCTGCATTTGACCTTGGTTTACGACATGTTTCTCTTCTTTTTTTTATTATATTTAAACCATTCTTCCTGTCACAGTTACATAGAAATTCTGATGATATCACAGCACTATTTAGTACTTTTTTCCCTTCAAACTTTGCTGTTTATAGCTGCAAAGATTTTTTTCAGTACTTTCATGTAACCTACAAAGTTCATTTAAACACTTCAGAAACTTTTATTATTGAATTATTTGGCTTATTAAACATTAATGCCATTACTTTTCATAATAAATGTTAATGAATAAGATTTTCTACCACTTATTGCCTTGCAAAATAGATAATAGAGCTATATCAATCATCGTCTATACCAAGCATTAATAATAACATAATAAATGTTTTATTCACAAAGCTGACATAGCAATAGACTTAGACATAAAGACACAAAATATACTGTAAACCATACCAAACTTTAACATACTTACATTAACATATCTGACCTTGTAAACCGAGTGAAACAGACACTCGCTGAAACAGTTTGATTATTGCAAAGGACATGAAAATGTAAAACAATCAAAATCAGACAGGCAAAGGGTCAGGTGATGAGCAAACAGAGTTTTAGAGGAAGGACATGATCAAAATCAGAAACACGGGGCAAAAGAAAACCAGAAATATAATTACAGATTACACAAGAATCCAAATACTTCACTTCAAACTAAGTCAGGGTTTAAATAAGCAAATGCAAAGGAAGGCAAACTCAAGACAGATGAACAGAACTCAAACAATTAACAGAACAGAAAACAGTAAGGGAGAACAAATACATTTAAAAGACTGAGAAAAAGTAAAAAATTTAAAGAATTCAGGTTGAAGGTGGCCATGTTGTCCTGCTGTTGAGAGCTGGGGCTGGAAGTCCGTAAACTTTAAAACTTCTTCTATATAAGAAGTGGCACCATTTCAAAAGGACTGACCTTTTTGTCAGAGATTTTAACTGGAAAGTTAGACCTTTTTTTGAAAAAATCCAAATCTCTACTAAACAATTGTTAAAGATTTTATCATAGATTTTATAGACATTTTCACCTGAACAGATCCTCTATAAATGAACAGTACATTATTTAATTATTATTTATTATTAATGAATAAATAATATTATTAGTATTAATATAGTGTATTTTTAACCCTAATAACTCATAACACTAATGGATGATATAAAGCAGCCTCTAAATAATGCCTTGGTGAAACTTTTTGTTATAGTGGGTACAACATGTCATAGATGTCTACAGCTATCAACAAATGACACATTCATCAACTTGTATACTCCTCTGGCTAATTTCTTCAAAAATCACAATAACTTTAAAGTCACACAGATGTGTGTGATGTCCGTCTCTCTAGTTACTGACAAGAGTTGTGGCGTTTGTTTTTAGGTGCTCTAGACTGAATACTGAAGCTGTTCCTGGCATTTTTCTGGTCTGAAGGAGAGACATCGATCTCACTTTAGAGACACAGACACAACGCTGGATGTGAGGGATGTGGGTGCTGCTGGAGAGAGATGATGCCTATTCTTCAAATCCTTCTCACTTCACACACTCGAGCAGCCGTGGGTCCACGTTACTACTCTCTGTAGGCCTGGACACAGTCCTGAGGAACTCTATATGTTTCAACTTTAACCATATGCTGTTGTGAAATAACTAAAAATTATTGCAATGTTTAAGTATAGTTTTATTTAATTTTATTACTTAAATTTAAAATAACATCCTGTATTTTTCTGTAATGTTTCTGTTTTAGTGTCTGTACAGTGAGGATTTAAGGCCTGTGGAGTCAGATAGAATATCTCATAATGCACCACAAAATCAAAGTGTTTCTCTTTAACCTACCATATACCCCTAAACTCCATCATTGAGTAGTGTAAGACAAACAGAAACAGGTTTCAGCAATATTCCCACATTCACTAAATTGACCTGCAGGTTGCCCTATGGCTATAAATTGCCCTATGGTCTTTGCATGGGAAAGAAGATCACCGTATTCACAGTATTTCACACAGTTTACAGTATCTGCATATTTGATCATATATATTATGCCCATTATTTTATGCTTATATATCTTATCTTATCTTATCTTATCTTATCTTATCTTTTCTTATCTTATACTTAAAACAGTCCTATAGTTTAGAGATGCTGCCTCGTTCAGTTTGCTTTTGATTGTCATAATCTGTATTTACAGAAATTAATTAAGCTTCTTTTTAATTAGTGGCTTTCAAACATCAATCTTGGCAGCCATGTACCTTTTATTAACCCAAATAAAAAAACACTGACTTTTTTTTTACTCATAGTCTTCTTTGTTCCATAGCAGGCCCAATTTGCTATAATAACTCCATAACCCCAAATTAAAGCATTTGATGCACACATTTTTATTGGGGTAAATAAAAATATATTATTAATTTTAACAATTAAAAATCACGGTCAGAGTGCACATTCATTTCACATCATGGATCAGTTACTAGCCAAAATAGAAAATCATTAGAAACATGAAAAGTAGTGAAAATCCACTCGGGATTGAGTACATAATAAAGAGCTTGGCAATGCAAACTAAATACAGAGGGTTAAAATAGTGCAGCTGTGGCTTGAGGTTAGGGAATTGGTTAACTTTCATTTTCATGTACAAATTAATAAGAAGACAAATGTTAAAACAAGAATGGAATTAACCCATGACAAGATGCCAGTAAAGTTCAAAATAGATAAAACTACAAAAATGATTGATTGAGGTGATGACAACGAGACAAGGGGAAGGTTGAGATGAGACATATGCACTCACATATTTGATTTATACACACATAAAGTTAAGTTAAGATTTGCCTTTAAAATATATTTAACCTGAAATGATAGTTTAAAGCTTTTTAGATAAAAATGATAAAAATGAATATCAAAAATTCAAATACCAAAATGCAAATGATTTAAAAAAAAAAGGATGATTTAGGCTAAAGGTGTTATAATTATTGCCAAATATTACACACTTAGACTTATTCATTATTGTTTATAGTTTTTTCTTCACTTTACTGATACAAGTGTGGTAGATGACTGTAATGGACAAAATGCTGGATTAGAGCACCGTAACCCCCTAGAAGGGGTTAAAGATGCTGCACATTTTTTTCTTATTTACAACAAAACTGTGAATAATTTGAGATTAATCAAGATTAATAATTAGGTTTCCAGTTTCTCAAATAGTCAGGACTATAAATTAAATCTTTTAGTTATATGTTTTTGACAGTAAATTCTGGGGGGTACAGTGGTGCCACAGGTAGTGTGTACGTTACACAGCTCCAGAGTTCTGCAGTAGTGGGTTTGAACCTTGCTCTGGTTCTCTGTCTGTGAGTTTGGTGTGATCTTCCCGTTTCCGCTTTGAGTTTTAGCCTGGTGCACTGGTTTCCTCCCACCTACCAAAAAAAATAACTAATAACTAATTGGATACGTTACATTTCCCCTAGGTATGAGTGTGTGAGTGTATGTGATACCCTGCGAGGGGTTAGAGCCCTGTTCAGGGGGTATTTTTAATTTTGAATTTTAGTCTCTAGACTATAGATAGTAATCTCATAGATGCTTTTAAATCTGGGTAGTTAGGCAGTGGATTGGGCTAGTTTATTTATTTCAGGCTCTTGATTATATTTTTATGGCCTGAGAATTAGATTGAAAAAAACGAGAATCATTGTTGATGTGTTTGGTGCAACTGCAGTTCAATTTACTGGTAGCAGAAGCCACAAAATATTACACAACATGTGTGTTAAAGTCAGATTTTTCAGTCTTGCTTGTTTTTTCTTACTATTACAAATACTTATCTAATAAGTCTTAATAAAACAAAAGTGAGATTTTATGATTTCAGCATCACTCATATTTTAACTCATCCCATAAGCATACGAAGGTACTTGCAAAGCCAGGATGAATATCTATCTATCTATCTATCTATCTATCTATCTATCTATCTATCTATCTATCTATCTATCTATCTATCTATCTA
>JAOVVF010000051.1:5958569-5971413 GCA_028565595.1 Duopalatinus emarginatus
CAGATATATCTCACTACCTGAGATATAAAAGCTCCACATTCTCATCTTTTATTTATTTATTTATTTATTTATTTATTCTTTTTGAAGCATGTTATCCAGCAGCTACAGTGAAACTAATACAACACTAAGTACAGATGGCTCCTTTTCTGTCTTCCAGCACATTTTTTTTTTACAGCTTTTGTACTGGATTTGCTCTGCTGACGATGACATTTGATAGCTGCAGTCAAAATGCCAAAGCCACATTAGCCCGAGCAGTAATTGGCTTGTGTGTGTTTGCATGTGTATGTGTGGGTTTGTGTGTGGGAAGTTTGTCACTGGTGTGCATGACAAATGCACTTGTATTGATCAGGTTTGTGGTCCTGGCCCTGTAATGGAGGGTAATTAATGACTCCATTTGCCCTAGCGCGCACTAGAGGAAACGACCACCCCCCCCCCCATTAGGACCCAGACGAGCTGGCTGCAAAGAAAGCCAGCTCAGAAATAGCCAGTGGAGAAAAAGAAAGCATATGGATGAGAAAGATTCACAACATCATGTCTTTTCTGAGTTACAGAATCAATTAAAATCCCTTCAAGTCAGTTTCAGTCCTAAGTCTTCTCAGTGCAATATGACATCCAGTCATCGATTTGTCATGATTTGATAACCACACCCACGCACCATACACACCAGGTGAATGATGGGCGAGATGTTCACACTCCGGGTTATACGGTGGGAAGAAGGTCACGGAGAGGAGCACCGAGGCAATAACGTGCTGAAATGGAACCAGCGGACAGACATGATTGATCAATTGAATTCAGCACCAGAGAAAAGCACAGGCTTAAGCTCAGCATTATAGGCACGATGAGTCAGGCCATGATGTTCATCTCAGCTTCATTTCAAGCTCTGTCCTCTTCCCCCCACTCACACACACACACTTACACCCACACACACACTCTCAGCCTCCAGTCTCTCTCATACTCCCTCACTCATACTTGGACACTATCTCTCTATCTTTCTCTTTCACAGACGGACATTCGATAGTGCTTGTGCATATTATACATTATCCAAGGAGACAACATAAGGAGACAAGATAATCGGTGGTGGCAAATTTAGACTGACAGCTCCATAGGAGAGTGAAATACCAACTGTATGTGTGTGTCATGAGAGAGAGAGAGAGAGAGAGAGAGAGAGAGAGAGAAAGCAGATAAAACATAATTGTGATGAGGAAGGCAACAAAAGCAGACACCCCTCTCCTCTAAGAGAATGGCTAATCGGGTCAGAAGGTTATGTAGAGGAATTGCCGCGTTTGCAAATTGTTGTTTAACCAGTGTAGTGACTGAATAATCACTTTATACCTGGACAATAGTTTATTTGCCCTGTCAGCTTCATGACTATAGGAAATTAGTAAACAGAGGGCATATGAATAAATGGGTATGCTAAGGAAACTCATGATTGCAAACTCATATAAAAGCACAAGCAGCCCTTCCTAAACAATACCTTAGGGTGTTTTGGATAAAGTGAATGTTGTATGAAACTTCTTAACATGTACCATTATTAATATCTACATAATATCTACATTTTTCAACAAATTTTAACTGTGTTCTAAAAAATCTCCAGTCTTACAGGCAGATGTTGCTTTTCGCTTTGGGAACCATTTCCTGCCCACTGCTATACGCCATATTTCATCGTCTTTGCTTACCCATCCAGAGAATGTTTAATTACTTCAAGCAATCAGGAAATGACAGAAATTTTTGAAGAATCTTTAAAAACAGCATATTTTCTGTGGCTTGTATCACTTCATCACAGTAGTCTTAATCAAAAGCTCGTTATAAAGAAAAAGTAAAGAAAATCAATAAAAAAAAAAATAGGGCAAAGTCACAGACTAATAAAATAATGTCAACTACAGTAGTAATGGAGCATTTATTTCCTATTTCAATATGCCAAAATATCATAATTTTAATTTTCTGGAATTGAATCCATTATGATATAATAAACGAAAGCCTTGGTTAGGCCATGGTACATCTTTATAAATATACATACATATTATATGTTTATATAGAAGTAAGTTAGTAAGTTGTTATCAATATGTTTTACTTTTATTTTATTTACTTTTACTTCATTTTCATTTTCACCTCCATAGATGGTTCAGAGGGTTCAGGCCAGAACAGTGACTCCCAGGGTAGTGTGGAGAGCCTGAGGAAACACCTACGTGCCGATGCCTTTACACAACAACAGCTGGAGGCTTTGGATCGAGTGTTTGAGCGACCAGCCTACCCTGATGTCTTCCCCAGCTCAGAGCACATCAAACCAGAGCAGGTGAGTGTCTTCATCCCCCTGGTTCCTTTCTTCATTTGTCAACACAAGGACTAAGTCAGGAGAGTTGGCTTGTTAAACAGAACATGAGCAAGTTGAATATTTTTTCAAACATTATAATTTTTCTTAATGCATGAGTTGGCAATAATCCACCTGATAACATTCAATGTACATCAGTGTATATTTTAGACATTTTATTTCCCACATATAATGATGTATTTTGTCTCAGATAAACCTGTGATTAGATCTAGACTGCTTATGTTGTAATTGTGTTACAAGGGACAGACAAAAAGAGAGTCTAATGAGCAGATATGTTGTACTATCTAAACGAACATAAAAATAAAAACAAAAAAAAGGGTTTTGTTGTTAAGCTTTATAATGTGATGGAAACAAATTTAAATAATCTATAATACAAACCCAGCAAAAAGGAAAATTCTAAGACTTTCTAATGGCTAGCTTATTTCTTTTAGGCAGAATGGAGCTTGATTTAACATTAATATAAGATTTTAACTATTTTCTATTATTTCTTTAATTCAACCCTTGAGAAATACACTTCATCTCGTCTCAGCCTGATCCCAATTTAAGATCTTTAAATATTTTTTTTTTCCCTCAGTGCACTGACTTTTATTTGTCAGACATTTTCAGCTCTTGAGAACTTCATTGGCTTATAAATGAGTCGCTCCGCTGATGAGAAAAAAACATTTTAAACTGTTAAACATTTTCCTGTGGGAACATTTAAACACTTTTCAAGCAGATCTGATCAATTAGATCTGTTTAATAATTAATAATAAAAAAAATACAAAAAGTCTGTACGGTTATCTGCCTATTTATTTGTAATTACGTCCCCAAATCAGAGCTCATGTTGCGATTAAAGCCATGACACTTCATGTAGAATTTCTAGAATAGTGCTCACTGTACAGTGTCAGGTTTATTGAAATGGATAACCTTTATTTACTTTCAGTAGACTATTAAAAATAAGTGACTATTAATTTTCCCTTGAAAGCAGAAGTCGGAGCCATAAGGGGAATGACCTAATTGAGTTCATTTTAATTTGGGGGTGATCGCGTGGCATTACTTCAGCGATTAATCAGGCCGACAGCGCTCACCTCCAGAAGAAGGCCTAATTTGCAGCTAATTACAAAACTGATTTTCACTGCAAGATCAATACCAAAACGAATTGGAAATGACTCGCTATCACAAAGACAGTCAAAGAGGGTGTTAAATGTGTGGGGGAGGTACAGAAGGAAGGCAGCAAGGGGAGTAAAAAGCGAAAATATGGCCAGATAATGTTCCAGAAAAATCAGCTTTAATTTGTGGCAGTATTAATCAGAGTATTTTCTTATTTGTAGCTCCCCCATAGCCCAGGCCTCATTATACACTCAATCTCTCTCTCTCTCTCCCTCTCTCTCTCTCTCTCCCTCTCTCTCTCTCTCTCTCTCTGGTGTATGTAAATGTAGAGTTATTAGTTAGGTGCCTGAGTGCTGTTGAGGGCATTAAAAAGCCATTTTGGAGTTTCTAAGCCCGATGGCCTCTTCCCTCCCACGCTTCTGCCGGCCATGTGCTCATCCTTTTCATATCTTTCTTTTCCCCACGACCATGGCATCTGCATGAGAATACCGCTGTTCCGCACAGGGGCCTCTTAGGAAAAGAGAGGAACATCGGCTGGGGCCACGACGAACAGTTGTAGCAGACAATTAGAGTTTATCTGTGATAGAGACAGACATGGCTGGGGTCAGGGGCCTCCCCTGTGACACACACACGCACTCAACACACACACACACAAAGATCTGGCAAACATTATCAATGTGCAGATGCCGGAAGTCTCATTTTATCAAATAACAAAAAAAAAAAAAATGGGGGGGGGGGTTGTCTCACATCTGTTGATACGGTCTGAAGGGTTTGTTTTGTTTGATAAAAAAGAAGCCACTTTCAGATTTAGAGCATGCATGAAATGATAAGCAAAGAAGAAGATAAGCAAATAGATGCAGTTTTCTGACCCCAAAAGAAAAAGGACTGGTTTGGGTACTTGAACGTAACTCTGTAGGGGTGTTCACTTTGCAATTCAATTTGCAAACATTGTCTCATACGGTAAATTTTAAAAAGTAAATATAAACAGGAAAAGTAGACATACGGCTTCTGATCAGAGCCTCATCCTTTAAGCCACATACAAACAGAGACCTATTATTTTGTCCTATTTTCTGTTTATTCCTTTGACAGAGGCTTTTATCTAAAGCTGCTTATAGAGACAAGATACAATCCAAGCAGGGATAAGGGTTTGCTCAAGTGTCGTTCTGGCAGTATTTTAGCTGTCAACTTTTCAGGCATTAGTTCTGGCTCTCACCACACAAGACAGTTGAATGTTAAACAGTAATAATGTTTATGATTATTTCTGTGTGCTTACAGTCTAGTGAGTATGCCCTTCCTGCATTGAATCCAGGACTGGATGAGGTTAAACCCAGCCTGTCCTCCAGCAGCTCCTCAGACCTGGGTGCAAGCGTGTCCCAAAGCTACCCTGTAGGTAAGATCAACTGGACTAACATCATAAACAAGCTGCATAATTAGCACAATGTCACATACAAATCATTAATGTATATAGTTTATATACTTTGTTTGGTAATTTATTACTCTATTATCAACGTGGTTGGTGAGGTACAGTGGTAACATCATTGGGTTTCCATGTGAGCGACCTGGGATCGATTCCCGGTCCGGGCAGCCAGTCTGTGCTACACCAATAAGGGTCCTTGGGCAAGACTCCTAACACCATGTTGGCCTACCTGTAATACCAGTAACCTTGTAAGTCGCTCTGGATAAATGCCATAAATGTAAATGTAGGAAAGTAATAAAGTAGGGAAAGGAATATAAAATCAGATTATATCATGGGTTATTATTCTGTCACTGCAAAACATCTAACAAATCAGCTTTAATTATGCAACAGGAGGTTGGCTTTGTCAATCAGTAAACTGGACAATGAAAGTGAAGTTTTGGTTATTTACTGTGAGAATAAATTTCCTGGTCGGATATGTAATGTAGAGCAAAAACAGTAATATTTAGTTGAAGAAATAAAACTCATGATAAGACAGCAGGGTTATGTTCAGACTAAGAAGACAATCTTGCTGGACGGCTTTTGAGCCCCTTTTTAATCATTAGTGCTAAAAATAAACGTGAACATGTATTTGACTTGTGTTTTCGTACGTGTGTCTTGATATCCTCCACGGTAACTACTAATACTAATAGGATGTGTGTAGGATGTAATAATCAGGTGTACGGTCTGTGCCCAAGTTAATGGTAGTGCTACAGTTTACACTCGAGTGATAAACAGCTGAGGGAAACTCAAGCCTCCATTTAGAGGCGGCTGAATGATCTCTCGCATTTAGGCCCAAATCCAATTTCCAAATGAATAGTTCCTTTACAAGGGGAAAGGAGCACAGATTATACTCATCTTCAAAATGTTTTCCAGCACCAATTAAAATGGCCACAGTTATTGATCATGTTGATTTTAGGCAGGGGGAAATTTGCATAATCTATTAAAAATGAATTATTCATGAGGTGCAGGGTGCCAAAAGAGACAGGGATTGTTGGCGAAGTGTGAATACTTTACAGATAGAGATCTTCTGTGTCCTGGGCTCATCAAATAAAGATTTTGCATTACCAAAAGAAAGAGATTTACATTTAAAAAAATATTTTGAGATAAATAAAAATATGTTGATAGGATCCTGATATAAGATGATTGTATATATCTATTAGGTAATTAATTCCTTAATTAGAACTGAGACCAGATCAATCTTGCTGAAAATGTAGAGCAATTTCTGTTTGATTCAGTATAAAAAAAGTTAATGAATGCGAAAATGATAACAGGTCTGCTGCTACTAACCCGTGAGGACAGCGTGAGACGAGTTCCTGTAGCTTACCAGCCTTACTTTCTCTCCTAACAAAGCACCTGTCTTCGTCTTCACCAGGGGCGCTCACGCTCTCAGGCTCAAAAATTAATGCTTAGTTCCTTTCCACAAAAGCAAACTAACCTTTGAGCACACATTTGATAATGGACGACTTTCACTGCGCAGCCAGGGAATTGAAGCAATTTGACTTTCCAAACATCCTTTGCTTAGTCGTAATTAATTAGGGTGCAGGGGCTTTTGCCCCAGTGATAAATTGCTCCATCCTGAATATAGAAAATGGAGGTCAGAAGATCCCTGTGCCATGTTGTCACAAACACAAAGGTGTCGCTATTATAGAAAAAAAAGCTCCAGATTGACCCACTGCCCTAAAAGAATCCCCTTTCCTCCTCTTCCTCTGCTTCTATATTCTCCATCTTTCTTATCTTCTTCTTCACCTCATTTTTCTCAGTCAAAAAATATGTCCCTTGATTGAAAAATGCACCAGTTTGTACCACGGCTACTACTAGTAATAATAAATCAAACAAATAAATAAATAAATAATACATAAATAAACAAATAGTAGATGATTATACGTGTAGCTGAAGTCTTGTTTGTCTTCTTTCTTGACTAAAGGATAAATGTGATCATGTTGAGTTCATGCTTAAGAAACATTTCTTAAAGTATTTTCACTTAATAATAAAGATCCAAAGAGCAGTTCTAACATATCGTCTTATGCATAGATTTGGTTTAAAAGGTTTGTAGTAGACACACCTGAACATGCCAAACTGACCATTACTGTTCACAATCTGATATTTTTATATAATGCATCAAACTTTGTACTTTTATTTAAATTTTACCTGTTGACACAAAACCTCAAAATAAGTTTTTGCATGGCATTTTATATGGTTTTCCTCTAGCATTTGTTTATATAGTGCACAGTTATAGAGGGGATTGTTTATAATCACACTATCCATGATGAGGATTTGTTCCCTTTTGAGTTCCTTTAAAGGTTTTTTCCTCCTGTCATTGTAGGCAGTTTTTCCTCATCACTCTCAGGTCCATTTATGTGAATATATAAAAGCTGGATTTAATATTTCTGTATTTATGTCCCAAAGCTGCTTTAGAACAATATTTAATGTTAACTGTGCTATGCAAATAAAACTGAATTGAATCAAAATCAAATTGAAGTTCAGTGTGATGTATTGGCAACAGATTAAACAGAGTTAAATATAGCTTGTGTTTTAGAACCTGTAATCCATTGTAAATATAGATAAAATATTCCTACTAATAAAGTCCCATAAATATAAACTCCCCAAAGTCCCCCTAAAAAGATTTGTTTCTCATTGATCCTTATAAATTCACTTCCCTGTGTTTGTATATATACAAGTAATTTTTGGAAGTTTGGAAAACTTTTAACAATATTTGACAAAAGAAGTGCTGGAGATAGGAAAGCAAAGGCAAAAGCTTCTTCTTCCTGGTACTCTCTGTGGAACAGACTCGATGGTCTGTGATTGCCGTAATGGTTGCTGGCCTGCTCATTAAAGTTGCACTGGTGACCGACTTTCCCCTTGTCCCCTGCCACCTCTCCCTCTTCCTCCCTCTCCCAATTTTTCACTCTCTCCAACAATGTCGTTAAGGGGCCCCTGACTGGCTGCTTCGGCTGGCTCGGGGCTACACGTGGCTGCCTAGGACAGCTAAGCGTCAGCCCCAATTACCGCTCTGAATGCAGAGCTTTTCTGTGCGTCTATAGAAGGAATGACTGTCCGGAAGGGTCAGTGTTGGTGATTATGACTCATGCTTGCAGTTGTGTTCAACTATGAGTCATGTACGGGCTGATGTGCAGCACTTAAAGGTGACTGATTCTGGGTGACTTTAGCGGTGGGGCAGACTGTATTTGTTTTATGCCATTGGCACACATGGCATTCCTGGCATTACCTTTGTACAACTGTAGCAAGAGCAATCATTAAAATGAATAGTTGGAAAAGATATTCAATAAGAAAGCATCGAATTCATGAAATTTTATGGAATAAAAAGATTCCTGGTTTCTCTGATTGCGGATCAACTAGCCAATGAAAATCGATACAATTAATTAATTAATTAATTAAAGAAATGACCTAAGATATCAGATAGGAAGACAGAAATAACTTGGTAGGTAGAGCTATAGAGAAGTCAACAGCTGACACTAATGGAGTATGTTTTCTGTGTGTAGGTAGAGATATGGCCAACACAACCTTACCTGGCTATCCACCGCACGTCCCCCCTACAGGACAGGGCAGCTACCCAACATCCACACTGGCTGGAATGGTTCCTGGTGAGTAACAGTTGTGGATATTTTACGTACATCACTATCATCAAACATCCTACTGTCTAACTTTAAAAAATAACTTTTTCAAAACTTATTTTATCTCAATGTGAAAGACTAAATCTCATTGTGAAAGACTAAAGACATGTTGGTAGTAAATGTGGCCTATATGGTCACGTCCTCCAGTTTTGAATTATATAGACAAGCTGTCTTAAATCTGGTCTTCTCCATGGCCAGGCCTTTCCTTTTCTCCTGGTCCTTCCAGAAAGAGTTTTAATAATGAGTCCCAAAACACTGTTAAAGTCAAGAAGGACATTTTTCACCTTCTTCATTTAAAGCCCGCTCTTTATAGTGTCATAAAAATGCGAGGGTGTTATACTAACACAACAGCTCACTGCTACGGTCTGAAATCCTACACAATGAAGGAATGAAAGAAAGCAAAAAAAAAAAAAAGCACAAGAGCAAGTTGTCACCAGGGAACCTGCAGTCAGGGAGGGGAAGAACTAAAATGAGATGGGAAGAGAGAGCTGAGCGAAACACCAACATGAAGAAGAAAGGAGCACCACATTGATTTTAACATGAGATTACTGTTCACCAGAGACCAGCAAAATGAGGGCAAATTTTCAGGCAGCAGAATAAAGGGGCTATTGGTCCACTATGTGACTCCCTTGCTGATTCTGAATGTACTGCATTTCTCTATGATAAAGTACAAGCATGTTTTAATGGCCTTATATGTCTTGCTGTAGGGAGCGAATTTTCAGGGAATCCCTACAGTCACCCACAGTATACAGCATACAATGAGGCCTGGCGCTTCAGCAACCCAGCCTTACTGAGTAAGTATTACCACAACAGAGAAAAACAAACTTTTACATTTTACAATGTACGTTTTTTTTTTTTTACCCCAACACCAATGGCAATTCATTTCTGCACAACTAAAAATGACGAAGGAGTTGGGGAAAAAAGGATGATAGCTTTCCACTGTTTAGGGGTGATGACGTTGCAGGATCTGCTACATACTGAGGAAAGCTCTGAAGAACTTTGAAAGTAATAAAAATAGATTGATTAGAGGAAGAGACAGGTAATCAGTGTAACTGACAGAAAGGCATCTGAGCAGATTGTCCGACGTGTGATTACTCCATAAGCTCGGCTATAAATGTTCGCCAAACACTGTTTCACACAGAGATGATTTTTGATACAAAATTTGATACCTATGATTCTGAGTGTATATTTGAAGTCTGGAGTTTGTGAATACCTTATTGAAATGGTACATCCCTCTTTTGTTAACTTTCAGGTTCCCCTTATTATTATAGTGCATCCCGAGCCTCTGCACCACCAACTGCTGCCGCTGCTTACGACCGCCACTAGACACCACGCAGACCAAACCCAACATCGCCTTGGACTTCCTGTTGTGCCAGTGTGAATGGTGGAGCAGACCGGACAAGGGCCACTATGAACAAGACGATAAACAAGCCAATCAGGACATCAGATGGCTCGCCTACACTCAGCCATCCAAATCCAAGTCCAAATAGACCAGGCCAACTCTTAAACTGGGGGTCCACAACTCAAAGACTAATGAGAAAACCTTGTGAGAAATTCTATAAATGTGGAAATTGATTCAATGAGGCAGTTCGAATCAACAGATTTTGCTTTACCTTTTCATATTTCGGTTTTTTTTTTTTTTTATGGTCATGAATGAAAATGGTCCTGCCTCATATGACTGACTGTCACATGGCAGCACGTCATTTCCCTGCTCATATCACTCTTTCTCTCTCGCTCAATCTCTCTCTCTCTTTCTCTCTATCAGTCTGTTTGTCTTAACTGTACAATGCAGTATTCATCTGGGCTCACAGTCTGATGCTTCCTCACATATTCACACACCAGGGGACATACCTAAACTTAGCATGACAGCTCCGTTTTCTTCAGTTCGAAGTCACGAACTGGGGAATAATTCATCGCCATAATGTGACGACAGAGGAGAAACGAAGAGATTCATCCACAAGAAATGATAAGGCTACTGTATACCTGGGTTTTCATCCACCAGAACTGGGGGATTAGTAAATATATATTCCTAACTTAATTTTTGCATTTTCCTTTTTTTTATATAAACTTGCAGGCTTAATCCTAAATGACAATGCAGTATGCATGATTTATTTTTGTTAATCGTGTGAATTTTCTGGATATGGCAATACCAGGTGTTATCGTTTTCTCTTGATTTTTGCACTACACGTCATTCTTACTTCGAATATACACAGGTACCTGATATTCAGTATCTAATCCATTTGTTATGACACTTCAAAGGGATGTAGTGAAGGGATCTAGTGTAAACCACACTGTAAATTATTATGTAAAATCCTGGCAGCTTGTGTTACACGTGAAAAGTGTTTTCCTTTAAATATGGTCCAGTCCACTGAAACAAATTATAATATATATATTGTAACCTTGATTGAAGGTTTGAAAGGCACCTCATAAAAAATACTACTGATCCAACATGGCAACTGATGTTTTTTTTTTTTTTTGTGTTTACAAAATATTTTTCCTGCCTCAAGTTCAAAATATCTCAAAATTGAAGTATTATCACTGACACAGCAGCAGATAATGCATTATTGATTTCTTAGTAATGCAAAATTGGCTTGATGCTTAAGTTAAACTTCCAGATAAGAAATAATCCTGTGCTTTAGGATGATCGAACTTTCTTTTTTAAAAAAAAAAAAATATGGCAAGTTATTTCATCCAACACTTCAAGTGCAATTGCTTGTCATTCAGAGCTTGTCCTACACAATCCCTTCCACATCGAATCAATCAAGCTAAAATGGACGAGAATCTTCTGGAATGCAAATGTTGAACATAATAAACAATAATATATCAGAACTTACATTTCACTTGCCAAAGACTTTCTGTTTGTTTGGTTTATGTTTTATTTGCAGTTTAATGTATTGTGATAACAGTATTATGGTAAAACCATTTTTAAATATGTACCTATGCAGAGGAAAAACACTGTCATATGCATAAAAAAAACTACTGACATGATTTTTAGTCTGTTTATTTTGCATTATTTATATATTTTTGTTCATTATTATGGGTTCTTGCTTTATTCTATGATTTATTATGTAACATTCCCCCCTCTGTAAATAGTCATTTAAAAAAATATATTGCTTTAAAGCAGTATCATGCATATTGGTCTTAACTGTCAACTTTATTAATATAATATCATATGAAAAAGAAAGATCAATATAGGACCTGTGCCCTGTTGAACAGAGTTTAAAAATAATGGTCTCAGTTTGCTGTTGGGTGCAAATAAAAAAAAAAATTCATTCATTTTCATTGATTCATCTCTGGCCTGGAAATTGCTATGCATTGGCAAAGGAATATTTCTGTAAAACATAATAATTATTTACTGAAATTAAGATCAGACCAACTTCACAAATATATGTTTTCTTCTTGAAATATTCCCTAACATTGTGAAATGTCACAAAAAATAACGAGCACTACCAGGATCAGCTGCAACTCATTCTTTTAAACAGCGTGCTGTCTGAAGGTTTTCATAACAATTCCAATCAAGAGCAATCAAATGAAAATCCTTCAACAAATCTATTATTTTCTGCACACAGTGATGAAACCTGTATTCAGTACTCAGAAACGTATATTATCACATGAACAGCTGAAGGACTTTATTAAGGATGTCTCATATTTGAATTTCTCTGGGACTCTTTCAGTGTTCCTAAATAAATCCATGACACTTAACACACTTAATACTGTCACACATAACTGAGAGCTTGAGGATGTCTTGACTGTGAAGCGATGTGGACGATTAATGACAAAGCCGTATTACTTCAATCATTGTTTAAATATGAGTCTGAATTTTTGTGCGTATGAAAAATAAATTTTATATGTCAAATCAAAACCTCAGTATGTGATGTTTGTTTTTTAAAATGCTGTAAGTAGTTTATAGGAATGTGTTTTAAAACATCAAGGATGCATTCATTTATACTTTGAATACTAGTTTAGATCAGATCAAAGCAGAAAATAATACATTGTCAATACATGTCAAATTTTAGTCCTGGTTTTGGTGAATGTACATTGTATTTTTTTTAACACTAAACCAAATGAAGTCACAACCCAATCTGACATTTTTATTTATGATGTATATTTTGTGACTGTATGCTGGGTTAAATGTGCTCTCAGGATGTGTGTATCTGCTGCTATTTTTAGCAACTGAGAACTTATAAAGAGCCTATATAATGCATAAAGGTGTAAAACAGTTCTAGGAAATCCTTCATTGCACACACCAATAGAGATATGCTAAAATGATGTGGTGGTCTGGCATTTTACCCCTTCGTTGCTTTTAGTTTTGTTACCCCACACTGCTCTTTTCTCTCT
>JAOVVF010000051.1:5971513-5984507 GCA_028565595.1 Duopalatinus emarginatus
AAAAAAAAATATGTATCATTTGTACAACATTTGTACAATTGTAATTGCGTTAAACAAGATAGACCTTGGTAACACTTTAGTTATAGTTATTTGTATAAGCTACTGGAACCAGAATTTCCCTGAAGGAGTAATCCCAAGGGATGAATAAAGTTGAGTCTAAGTCTTAGTCTAAGTCTTGTAGCTAGAAACAGTTGTTCCTTCACCAACAGAGATCAACAGAGACCTCATAATGTTAAAAAAAAAACACTTCCTCACAAAAATGTGACTGATTGCATTGTTAACTTACAGCACATTTTTAAAAATGATTAATTATAAGACTTACATAGAGCATCCATAAAATAAGTCCACTTGACTGAACTCTTGCCACAGCAATAATAAAGCATAATTAAAAAACACATTAATATATCCCATATAGCTAGCAGTTAGCAGTTAACAGTTAGCTAGCTGTTTCCAACACTGGGCCAAGGTCTTCAGGTGGAGCTTTATAAACAGCTTAGTGCTTTTCTAAAGAGAAATTCTTTTCACCCAATCTGAAATGTAATTAGGAAATTTAAAGCTATGTGAATGAATTTCTTTAAGGTAGGAAGAGAGTGAGAGGCATTCATAAAGAGGCCAGAAGTAATGTTTTCTTCATGTCTTGGATCACTGAGCACATAAAGTGTTTAACCTCCCTATGCATTGGAAAGCAGAAATATTATTTCTAAAATGGAGCAGAATTCAATTAGCGTAACTTGACAAAAAAGAGAGAGGGGGTATTAATGCAGGAAATCTCTCTGAAGAAGAGATTTCTGCCCCTTTTGAAATGTCTTCTTAATCCTTCCAGCTTCTTGGAGAATTCTTTTATATATGTTTATTGATCAGGAGTAGGTGGAGGATGGGTAGATTAATATTGTAAGATTGCTCATGGATTTGCTTTGTATAGAGGAAGTGATGCACAACAACCTCCTGCTCTTCCTGCCTAAATGAGACTGTTTCAATGGTTATAAACTGACCATCACATATTTCCTGGAGTGAAGCTAACACACAAAACAGGGCATCAAAACACCTAATATCATTAAAAATAAATTCATGATAATGAGAAACTTCACTACATACACAAATGTACATGATACAAAATTGGCACCATAATCTGTGAGTGTTTGGTGCCTACAATAGCTTGAACATTCAAGCAGGTTTTTTTCCTTTTACTATTTATTTGATATACAGATAACAAATTAACTGATGTTTGTATCAAAGAAAATTATTAGAAAAGTTCTGCAATGCTTTATTTGGATAGACCACTTAAAGAGGGTGAACTAACACTAACCTTAACATTAAATCTTAAACTAACCCTAAACATAGCAGTAACCCTAACCCAATACTAACCCCAAATCTAACAGTAACCCTAACCCAATACTAACCCCAAATCTAACTGTAACCCTAACCCAATACTAACCCCAAATCTAACTGTAACCCTAACCCAATACTAACGTTAACCCCAATATTAACCATAACCCTAAGCCTAAAACTAATCTTAACCCTAATGTTTACTCTAATCCAAATACCATGTAAACACTCTGTAGATGGACTATCTGCATATAGTGGATTTACATGTTATATATGGCTGGCTTTTGTGAGTGAAAGATCAACATCATATTTTTCCACCTTTCATGTGAAATTGCAAAGTACACAAATAAAGTGAAAAACATTCACTTTTTTAGGGACAAAGGAAAAACAAACTCACAATAACCTAGTTGCATAGGTTGCACTTAGCCTTTTTGTGTAAGAGTGTCTATAACCATGGTGTCTATAACACATTGACTGCGTCTAGCATTGATTTACCAAACTGTGAAGTCATTGCTTGATCATAGCTTGTTCCACATCTCCCCACAGATTTGTAGTTTAATTCTGCTTCGTGCTCTGGCTAAGCCATTCATAAACATTAATCTTTTTGTTGTTTGTTTGTTTGTTTATTAAGCCATTTCTTTATTAATTAGAATATATGCTTTTCATTGTCGTAAATGTTTTGCACTAAAATTGACTGATTTTGTAGTGTTCAGTGTTGGTCTTTGTAGCCACTGCTAGTCGATTAAAGTAGAAAGCCTGACTGCATTAGCAGAGATGCAACAAAATCTGGACACTGCTTGTTTGACTTGTGATCGTCTGGCAAGGGCTATTTTGGTACACACAAACAGATTGAGAAACAGCTTCTTCACCAGGTTTAGTGGTCTGTATCACATCTCACTGACTGCCATCTTGTATATTTTACACATTTTGCACATCTATGCACAGTTACTTTGCACATTCATAATTAGTAATTGTGCAATGCAATATGATGGATTTCCGTCGTCATCATCTTCTTCTTATTATTATTCTTAATCTTCTTCTTCCACAACCAGGAAACTTGGAATGCTGGGGCCATTGTACACTGAGACCCATTAAATTATACATAAGTTGCAGTCATCCTTCGCTTTCTATTATAATTCCTATTTTTTTTATTACACTTTTTCTGTTGGTAGCAGCAAGATTGGGTGATGTCACCTGAATTTACATTGAAACTGAACAGTTACTTTCTTTTCCTTGATAGATACTTGTACCTCAAAATTTCTGACTGTTTAACAATGTATTTTATATTACAATTTTGCAGATTTGGGAACAGAAGACTGCCTATAACCAGTTTTAAGCCTGTCTATATATTTTTTATAACCCACAGAGGTTTAGAACAAAAAGCAACAGGGCCCAGATAAGTTGATTATTTTCTGATGAGCCACAGGCATTTTCTACAAGGCAGTGATAGTTCAGAAATGTCAAGTGACAAAAGTTAGCAATCACACAGTAACAGCATAGCAACTGCAATCACTCCCTATTTGCTTCAGTACACTGTTCTAGTAGATACTGTGATTTATATTGTAGTTTTATCTGTCTCTTATGTAAATACCTAACAGTATTGTATACCACGGCTCTTTTTATTTATTCTTGGAGAGTGTCACACTAAATTTCATTGTACACAAATAGGAAGAATAGGAAGTAATCAGTTATCTACATAATCAGTAAGATATTTAATGTTGTAATGTTTCTTGGCAGCATCCCTGGTGATTTTTCTTACTTCTCAAAAAAATAAATAAATAAATATTTTTTTTTAGCATTCTCCAGTGCTGTAACTTTTCTAACCCGCTGAGTGTGATTTTCTTTAGAATTTGAGGTACTATGTTAGACAGCATCTTTACCACCATCAACAAAACACAAAACAAGGAAATTATTATTTTTTTTTCTATTTCGATGCATACTGTTTATGCCTCCAGTACAGTTCCAGACAGAGCCAAACCTATATAACAGTGTTCTGGCTGTATGTCTGTGTATGTGATTACAGGTAACATCTATTATGATTAAATTATACTAATTACTATTAATATTAAAATTAAATGACACTTTAAATGTAATTATTCCTTTTATGTTCAATTACACCTCGAAGAGTATTTAGAAAATTGTTTACTGTTAACAGTACTGGTAAAGATAGCATGAACATACATAGATAAGATTTCCTTTTTATATGTGACCAAATAGAAATTAAATTTGTTTCTGTTACATGTATACACACATAATATATTAATGGTAGGATATTCTAATGGTAATGTTTTCTTTCTTTCTTTCTTTCTTTCTTTCTTTCTTTCTTTCTTTCTTTTTTTCTTTCTTTCTTTCTTTCTTTTTTTGATAAAGCAAAAAAAAAAAAAATAAGCTTGAGTGTGTTCTGAGATTATGGACATTTGGTAATATTGGTAACTGATGGACAGTTGGTAATGTTGCATGTAACTTTACCAAATGGCCCACACTTGCATCATTTAAACTCATACTTGCATCATTTGACACTTATGTAGTGTACATTATTAATGTCATTTCAAAGTGGTGGTGCTTAATGAAGCATGATGTAAAAGCGCCTGTAAGGGGTTTTTTTTTAGAAACATTTTATGATGTATACAGTGTTAGCCTAAACTCTATGATTTAAAAAAAAGGAGAAAAAAATCTCCTTTTTATATTATTATAAAATATTATTTTTCATCTTTCTGTCTTTATAAATTTCATCTCGATTTAAATTGTTTATGTTTTGTAACAAATGGATTGAAAAGAGAAATTTGGTGTTAGTGATTAAACGTTATACATTTCACTTTACTTTACTTTATGACTAGGCTTGATTCATTGCATTGGAATCGCTACAGAAATGAATAACTGCCACTTTATCTTGTTTACCTTTAACAATCATAATTTACTGTTGAAATGGTAATTCTCTGACTTCTATGAATACATTAAATATGATATTTGGACATACTGAGAATATTTAAATAGAAAACTTTATATCCACAGACTGTCTGACACACATGGCCTGAATCAGATCTTCTGCTAAAAGTTGTTCGTAACATAATATCAAATATTACATAAAAATATATTCATGACCATTGTGCATGCCTCTCCTGCAGGTACTGTCTGAAATCTCTTCTGACTTTCAAGATTCAAGATTCAAAGCTTTATTGTCATGTGCACAGTAAGGAAACTAGTTTCCCTGTACAATGAAATTCCTACTTTGCTGCCCACATTGGATGTCAAAGAATTAAAAAGTATAGACAAATAGACAAATAACAAAGATCAAATTAAGCATCTAAATTTAGGCTCTATAAAGCAATTAGAGCTACCTTGCACTTTTTCCCAAATAAACAACATATGTTTGAAATGCAGGATATAAGCAAGAAAAGTAAACATGATGTGACCTTTATTTTTAATTGAATTTAAAACATAATTTCTCTCAGACATTATGACATATCTGTGACACTAGTGATGTCGAGACTCACTACAGACAGAAATAAAACATTTTTAACAAAGATTTAGTTTCTCTATATTGTGAATAAAATAGAAGAAATAATTTAATATACTGTATGAGGAATGTGTTTGGCACCCAGCATGTTTAAAAATAGTAATAATTATTTGTGTCTCGCAAAGATGGCCACAAAGTCATTCATCAGGTTCTAAGGAGTAATGCAAAAGTACTTTTACATCAAAATCATAACTAATTTTTTTTCGGCAAGGATTTTGTTAATTGGTGTTAATTGTGAATTGTGTAGTATTAATAAGATCCTCACACATCCGTAAATATCCCAGTTACATTGTAAATATGTTTTGTTGTTGTTGTTGTTGTTGTTGTTTATTTGTGTGTGTTTGTTTGTTTGATTTTAATGTTGAAACCTTTTCTTCTCCTGATGGTCTCAGGATCAGTGTCATCCGTTTTCACTTCCTGTCTCTGCCTGTTTGTTTCGTTGCTCCCCTGTGAAGCTTCACGTCCGGATGTTCCGTCAGCTCCGAACTGTCGTCTGTGTTTGTCATTCAGGCCTTGTTAGTGAGAGGGGGAGAAAACCCACCTGATTTCTTCCATCCCTCTGCTGAGAATTCCCTGTGGTAAAATTATTCCATTTAGAGGCAAAGTTTTTTTTGTCACTCCACTGTCTAAATTGGCATATCTGGCTCTTTCACAGAAACCAGTAAACTGTGAACCTGGATGCAGCTGCCAATCAAGCGCAATGTCTCTTCAGCATGCCAGATGACATCCGGAGCAGAGAGAAAAAAAGAAAAAAAAAAAACAGAAGAAAACGAGACAGATGCAGATTGAGATTGGATAAGCGGAGTGGCTTTTATCACAGACGCATTACAAAAAAAGCACCTGCCACTGACAAGGCTTCTTGGTATTATAAATATACAGATACATTACAGAACGAATACACAACATGAACACATACACAACTGGTTAGTACACACATCAAGATTTCAAAACTGTAGATGATGGATAGTTACACATGTCATTACTTAGTAAATTAATTCTTGAATCTTAACCAGTGGGATATTTTTTGTTTAAAAACATTTATTAAGAACTAAACTAAAATAAAACTAAAACAGAGAACACACAAATACAAACATAACAATAACAAATATATTCAGAAGACTTTATATACTTAATATACTTAAACCTTGTTAGCAATTGCTTACAGACTTCATTTAATTGTAAATTGCTAACATTATGCACTATTAATGACACACAACTGTATTCTATAATGTTATGTATGACCGTATTATTTAAAACAAAGCCCTAATAAGAAAGGTAGGCAATTATGTCATACGCATTATCTGATAAAGTTACCCCACCGTATACGGTTAAAATGACAATAAAATCCATTTGACTTGACTTAAACAGTTGTGTTGCTGAATCTGGCTTACTGGAAAAAGTTGACTTCAGTTTCTAATATTGTTATTTTAATAATCTATTTTAAAAATTCACACATCAAAGATCCATGTAAGAGCCTATCATTTTTCTTCTAGCATAAATCTAAAATAAATAAATAAATAAATAAATAAATAAGATCCAAATTCATGTTCCCGAGAGTAACTGCAGCCATGTTTCTTTATATCAACTACTTATTGCACTATACGTAGATCAATCATAACATTAAAACCACAAAACAACAGACAGGTGACGTGAATAACATTACAGTGGCAGCATTCAAGGACTGAGACATATTAGGCAGTAAGTGACCTCTCAAAGTTAAAATGTTTGAAGCAGTAAAAATAGTAAAAATGTAAGTGAGTGACTTCCACAAGGACCAAATTGTGGTTAGATGGTTGTTTCAGATCATCTTCAATCCAGCAGTTCTTGTGGGTTGTTCCTGCTATGGTACTTGATACCTACCAAAAGTGGTCCAGGTAAGGACAACTGGTGAACAGGTAACAGGGCCCAAGGTGATTTTGCATGCAAGGTGCTTGGGGGTGTAGGTTGGTCACATCTGGTCCTATTAGACAGAAGAACTACAGAAGGATTTGTTGCTAGTAGCTTGTAGCCAGATACTATAGAACACCTTCAGAGAGGTCTTGTGGAGTCCATGAGGAACTGTTTTGCCATTGAATGTTTAGGCAGGTGGTTTTATTGTTATGGCAGATCTGTCTATGTTTGTGGGAAATGTCATTGTGTAAACTGATTTATCTAACTATCTATGGGAATTGAATGATTTATTTATCTACTATATTGAACTATTAATCATTGAATTCGTCATTACTAATCCCTCATATACACTGTTTTACAGTGTACAAGAATTTCTCAGTAATTATTTAAAATACATAGTCTTTGTGTCTAAAGAAATTAAAAGTCAGGAATATTTATTTAATGCATTTTATTACAATTGAGAGAGAACCTGAATTTTATCATTATATCTTGTGGGAATGTAAGAAGTGAATGTAACTGATATCATATAGTTATTAGTGTTATTTAAGGGTGGTACAGTGGTGCAGTGGGTACTGCTGCCACCTCACATCACCCCAAGAACGGCCTATGCTAATTTCTTGGCCTAGTGGCTGGGGTCCTTCCTGTGTGGTGTTGGTATGTTGTTCTCCTTGTTGTTGTGTGGGTTTCCATTTTCGAAAGTCTGGCTCCGTTCTACAGACCAAAAATTTAGAAATACCTAATTGCCCCTAGGTGTGAGTGTGTGCCTGTGTATCTGCCCTTTCATGTACCCTATCCAGGGTGTTTCCCTGCCACACCCAGTGAGGGTTGGGAGAGACTCCAGCACCCCTTAAGACCCTTTAGAATGAGCTTAGATAATGAAAAAGAGAACAATTGTGTGTGATCTAATTAATTTTCTTTAAATTAATTTTAATTTTCTTTAAAGGTATTTTAGAGACATTGTGGTCAAATAAATAACCTATAGGGAAAAATCTTTGTTTAACATTTTTATTGCTTTCTATTTGTAAGTGTATTAATTGGCTGTAATTACATTTCTTTACAGTAATTAATACCTAAATGCTTCTTGAAAACAAGTGATGTGATTAATCTAACTGTAGTCAAAACACCATTTCTTGTATGAGCGCAATAGATTTGCCTGCTTGTTTCCGAACATTAAATGAAAGTGGCAGAGCAGTGGAGCAACAGGCCTAGCGCAACACAACTGCTGTTCTTTCAACACTAAAAACCCCATCATAATACAAACCCATCTGATTTTCACAGCCCAATGCACAAACGAATAAGCGTTTAACAGCCTCCTATCTGTGACTTGTTTAAAACAAGGCCGTGTTATGCCACATCTTCAGTCTGTCTTATCAGTTCATCTTCGCCACTAATCCCCGGGACGATCTCATTTGCCATGGCACCGTGCTGGAAATAGAGGAATCAGATGCGCATTTCACATCTTCATATCAGGAAGAGCCCTGTGACATTACCCAACAGCAGATCTATCTGCTGCTTTATGTTCTGCATCTAATTGGATTTGGCAATAAATTATGGCAGTCCCGGGGATCCATCATGTCCTACCTCAGCCCTGCGAGGCAGCCGAGCAGCCCAGCTTGTTATGTTTCCTGAGCAGCAATTATGGGTGATTTTTGACCAGAGCCAACAGGGTTGTGCAGGAGACACTGCGTGCACAATCCTAATATCCTAACATTGATGGATTGAAGATAAACACACTTCTAGATTAAGGGGGAGTGTACACGAGAAGAGACAGCAGGAAAGGAGATGTAATACTCCACTAAAATGTTATGCAAAAATTTACATTAAAATTGTCAAAAAAAGGCTGTTGATATACAGTTAGTTATTTTACAATAATATTTTCTAGTATAGTATAGTAAATGTACAAAGAGGTCTAGTGATACAAAGTACTAAAAGAATCTGATCTGATTTCAGACTGATGCTGAGGTTTATACACTGCAGGTGTGAGCCTGATCATATATAGTCCGGTGCTAGACAAAAACATACCTAAAACAGAGCTGTATAGAACATTAACATTAAATTGAAACATGCATGACAACTATGAACAACTATAAAAAAATTCAAGAAACCTCACTTCAGATTTTTACAATTATGAAATTCACAAATAAGACATTGTTGTACAATTATATATTTAACATACACAACAGTTACTACTACAATAGTCCTCAATTCAAAAGGTCAAGACAGGCACAGGGTCAGGCACTGAGCAAACAGGCTTTCAGAGACAGGACAAAATCCAAGAAATATATCACAAACCAAATATCAGTCTTGCTTGAAATCCAAATACTTCGGAGAGAACAAAATTAATTAATATTTAAATTAATTAATTAGGCAAAACACAGGGACGGGTGAACTCAAAACAGGTGAAGACACTAAACCAATGAACACAACACAAAATATTTTACAAAGCAGCTCAGAAAAATGTTCCTTAAGGACTTTTTGGGAAGGTCACAATTATAGCTGCCTAATAAGCTAGGAACAGTCTTATGCCAAAGCATTAAGGCAGCACAGTGGTGCAGTGGGTACTGCTGTCAATTCACATCAAGATAGCCCTGGGTTCAATTTCCAGGCTGGTTGGACAGAGTCCTCCAGGTTTCCTCCAGGAGCTCCGGTTTCCTCCTACAGTCCAAAGACATGCAGCTAAAGGTACTAAATTGCCTCAATGAACACTGAGGGCCAGAAAGGTTCCTCTAGATGAACAACTGAAGGACACAAGATCTACATATGGTGCCAGATTCAACATTTTACATCTTCCAAGAGTGCTCCAACACACACACACACACACACACACACACACACACATTTTGTAAACTTACAGAGATTCATGCAAATAAAACATACTGCATAGAAAAGAGACTGGACGAAGTGTGTGTGTGTGTGTGTGTGCATGTGTGTGTGAAAGAGAGAGAGAAAGAGAGAGAGAGAGAGAGAGAGAGAGAGAGAGAGAAAATGAACAGACTGTGCCAATGTTCTGGCCAGTCCTGTCACAGCCAAACCTTATTCTCCATCACTGCTAGCTAATCACCTCTAATGGCTATTGTGTGATACATGATGCAATTAAATGCTAATGCTTAGTGCAAATGTGATTATATTCAGCAATCTGATTGGCATTTGGGGATTTGCGTTTCAGCACCACGTTGCTTTAACAGTCCAATCAAATGTGTGTCCACTCTCTGATTACTACCAAAATGTGTCCTGTGTGCATTACACTGATCATGGGAAAATACATAAAATTATTTGAGAGAGAGAGAGAGAGAGTGAGAGAGAGAGAGAGAGAGAGAGAGAGAGAGAAAGAGAAAGTAGTCTTCTAACCCCCCCCCTTTACTCGGCCCCTCTCTCCTCTCGACCCTCCCCCACTCCTGCCCCGTCACTGTCAGGCTAAACTCATGATGAATTGCCCTGTCAACAGAATTCATTCAGGGACCAATTAATCCAGCAGAAATGAACTAGAGCCATCAGATGCTGGAAAACTCAGAACAAGTAGAAACAGTGCTTTATATGCAACAGAGGAAAAGAAGCAGGATGAAAGCAGGAATGTAAAAAAATAAAAAATGCAAGGGTTCTTATAGGCAGAAATGTATTTTGTAGGGGTGTTTTTGCATGGAGTAAAATTACTTGAACACTTGAAAAGTTATTCCTAGTAGCAGAGGAGCTCAGAATTTATAACAAATAAGCATCAAACAGAGAAAAATAGAGGAGGTCCTTGTTTTTAACTTCAATATTTAAAGGTCATCGTTTAAGGTTTGATTTATGTTTAAACACAGTATTGTGCCGACTCATCTTTATACAAGAATACTGTATGTATATGCTCTCAGATTTATGGTACTTTTTGTAACAACAGCACCAATTACGTCTTGGAGTTGTGGTAAAGAGGGAGCTTTATGACCAGAAGATGTCCAGTTTCATCCCTGCTACAAAGTGACATAACTAAAGTGCTGTTCCTGAAGGCTTCATTTTTTTTAATTCTCCAACTTTTTTAATCACCTTTTTGATTATTTTAGATTTTACTGGGTTTTTAGAGTATATATTATAGCATACAGTATAACAGTAATGTAAAACCAAACCAAATGCAAAATGAGATTCATCAACGGAAAAAAAAAAGTTGCATGATGAAAATAGGTGAGTAAAAGGACATTTATACTCGACAAACTCACCCGAGTAGGAACAAGAAATATTTTTATTTCAAGCTATTCCTGTTATTATTTCAAATTATAAACTACACTTCTAAAAACAGTGTATTAAACAGAGTTAATTAGCAAAATATAAACGTAAAAAAAAGACATTTAATGAAAAATAAATAAATAAAAGAGGTTTTTGAAAACTTTCTTTCTCCTAAAATAGTCAGTGGGCAAAAGAACAAAAAGCAAGGAGTCAGATATGGCTTTTTATAGGAAACAGGGAGTGGGAAGAATTGGAGTAAGTACTGTGTGTGTGTGTGTGTGAGAGAGAAAAAGAAGTGAGCGAGCTAGAAATTGTGAAAACAAAAGTGCTTTGGAGAAGTGCCTGTGTCTAGGGACTGCAGTGAAAGTTAGCCTGACAGGACTTGGTCATTTAATGCTTTAGTGCTCTGAAGACAGGTCCTGTCATAGCGGCCAGTGCTACAGAAATCCCCTGGTAGTCCGTTTATTAATTATACTGAAGAGTGAGGGGGCATCCCACTGTCTCGCTCCAGTCCCTGTCAACCCCATCAGCTGTCATTCGGCCCTCTATAAACACTTCCTTTAGCATCACTCAGCAGTTAACACAATAGAAGCGAGACCTCCAATGCAAATAAAGGCACAGATTTTTTTTTTTTTTTTTTTTTTGAAAGCTGCCATGCCTTTTCATCTAAAGAGCTTCATGAGCCTCAAGAGACTATAGTGTTATATCTGGCCTCATACATACTGTAGTTTGACAGGTGATGGATGATACAGCAAGATCTAAATGAAATGAAATGCTGGATTTCTCTTAACGCTACAGTTTAAGCCAGAATTTGTGAAATATTGCAGCATGTATTTTTTGGTTAGGGAAAGAAAAAAAACTTATGAGTAGTATACTATTTGGCCCCATTATCATCATCGTTATTATCATTATCAGTTTTATTTTTAAAGTGTCTTTTCCATGCTTTACAGGAATAAGAACAGAAAAATCACACATTTAAATACCTTTAAAAACATTAATAACATAATAAAAACAGGTGTGTCTTTAACAGAGACTTAGACGAACATGAATGCATGGATTATGAATCGGCTAGGAGAGGGGATTCCATAAATTAGGAACAACTACATGAAAAGGTTGACCACACATAGATGTCAATCTAAACACTTGGTACATGAAGCAACCCCACACTACGCCTTAAGTTGCGAGATGGAATGTATAGCTGAAAAGCTCAGTGACGAGCGTGACTGGCAGTGCTTTGTAAGTTAGGAGAGGAACCTTATACTGACCATGACACACTGTAAATAAAATCCTGTTACATTACTGTGGATCCTCAACAGTATCTTACTGTATTTTATAAAAACTGTAAAATACTGTTAAATAAATATTTCCTGCATGTAAAGTAACAGTAATGCGATGAGTTAACCGGTGAGGTAACCGGTAGATACCTGTTAATTTAATAGCATAATACAGTATTTTCTGTCAAGCTATATAAATATGCGACTTCTTAACTTCAAAAAATTAGATGGTACTGTATGATTGTAGTGTAAGCTTTATGTATGTTTTAACTGTTTAAAAGGCTTATACTCATTTTGAGTGAAAAAAAAAAACAAAACATGTTTTTGCAGAACTTGATGCCATGGGGTGAATCGAATCATTTGAATGCTTTTCCAGCCTCTGTGCTTTGCGGACTGTCAAAACCATCTGAATCATTTGTGGGGGACGTGTTTGTACCGCACAGCTCCGATAAATAAATATAAATAGATAAATTTGAAGCAAGGAGGTAGCTAGCTGTAAACATTGCTAATCTTCTGATATGGTCAGTGTATGGGATTGTTTTGCCTGTGTAATTATTGAACTTTTAAGATTTCAGACATTATATCTGTTTGATTAAGTTACTAAATTAGCGAAGACGTTCGAAGCTAACACTAGCTCTGTAGCTTTACAGAATTACAATTTATGCACTGTATAATTACAGTGGGGCAGTGGTTAGAGAACCGGTCTCGTGACAGGAAGGTCGCGGGTTTGATCCCCACCCAGGGCAAGACACGACTGAGGTGCCCTTGAGCAAGTCACCTAACTCCCCTA
>JAOVVF010000051.1:5994500-6006998 GCA_028565595.1 Duopalatinus emarginatus
CGGCTTCTCATCAGGGATAAAATTTCTAATAATTCTATAAATGTATATTTAACCCTTTTCATTATTTCTGTAAAGCTGCTTTGAGACAATGTTCATTGTTAAAAGTGCTATACAAATCAAATTGAATTGAATTGAATTGAAAAAAAGGTTTAATAGAGAAAGAATACCTGGAAAAAGTACAGCGCATACGTCTCGGCTGGAGAGTGCATTCTGCCCCCTGCCCCACCCCTTTTTAAATTTTTTTATGATTATTGATTGAGACTGAAAATGTTTAGCTTGCATTTGTAATCCAGTATATGCTAAATGAAATAAGTGCATATCACAGCACTACTGAATGTGAATTAATGGTAATGCCACTAAAATATGTATACTACTCAATGTTTACTTTTTATTTTGAAATATAATCTTTATTTTGGCTCTGTTTTGTTATATTTTTATTACACCGTGTAGTATTTTGCACCTAGAATAAAAAAAAAAAACCTACTATTTTTACTTATCGCAAAAATACCCTACTATCTTTGAGATAAATATTGCTTTTCCATATGCAAAGAAAAATAATAAATATTCAATTTATTAAAACAATCATTAAATGCAGTTGACACACAAATATAACAAACCAACTTTACTAAATAGCTTTATTTTTTGTTTTGACACATATCAAAAATAACCTACAGAGTGACAGAGAACCATCAACTGTTCTGTAATTTAACTACGCATGAACATCCCTGGGCTCAGTGGAATGGATGATTTCAACAATTCATTGAAACATGCATTTAATGATGTGCACTTTGACATTAGCTTCACTTGATGCATAATTAAAGATGGTGAGATGTGTCAAGAAAAACTCTTCAAGGAATGCAACATTTTTGTTTGGGTCTACTTTTCAAGACGTAATAGACAATATTCTCACAAGGCTGGGTAGCGCACAAAGAATTATTATATAGAATATTACAGTAAAAACAAACATTGGAATATGAATGGGGTAAATAATGATAGTATGTGTGTGAGAATTATGCTATTCTTTTATGGGTTTAATGATTTTCTGGTCCATGTTAAGTTGTGTACCATCACCTTTAGTTGTGTACAGATGTCCTAAAACAGCTGTCATACATTTTATCGGTAGCAAATGGAGCAAATGTGCCTTTGTCCCAAAGTTCAGCTGCTGTCGAATTAAGAAAACCCCTGTATTTTTAAAGTATCCTCGTGTCTCTTAAGGTTTTTAATGAACAATTGTCTGAAAACCTTTATGAAATGAACACAATTTCACCATCTGCATAACCCAACCAGACTAAATAGATGTAAAAACACAGGATGTGCCCCATGGGAGACAAAAATACATATTTAAAGACAACAGGGCCACAATGTACAGTTTCAAAAATATATTATTGAATTAACATTTAACTATAATAATGTCCCAGACATGCTCTGCCAGAAAAGTCTTGAAAACAAACAGCTCCATATTTTCTAAGTGTGGGAATTTGTCAGCTGCAGACAGCATGGATGTAAAGGCAATAGGTGAGAGATTTTGTTTTATTTTTGGGGGGACGGTTAAGATTGTGCATCATCATTAGCCAGAGTAAACAGTAGCAGTGAGTGGCCATGCCTGAACTAAATGACACAATTAGCAGGCATGAGGTGCATCCAAGAGGTGTGCTTCATTTTAACAACTTCTATCTTAATTCATGTACTTTAATCATGGAAAAAGCTGAGCTGCAGTCTTTTACATTTAATTACATTAATTAAACTAATTCTAAGCAAAACATCAACATTTGAATCAGGATTTTGCAAACTCTGGCAAATAATTCATTTAATTTCATACTATTACAAATACCATAAAAATATCTGCGGAACCTTATTGAACAAAATTGTTGTATTACTATGACCAGTGTAACTGTTTTGTATTCCTAAAGAATGAAATGATCAATAATCTACATCAGTGTTGGACTTTCTGGAAACATAAACATAGAAGGATTTATTAATGAATTGAAGTATTGCTGGTGAAATACTCTGATCTGAAAAGAAAATTAATAACACCCAAATAAATGAATGAATAAAGGTGAACACTGAATTAAATACATTTCTACTGAACAAGTGATCCAAAATCACATCAACAAATCAGTAGTCATTTGGCATCACAGTATTTTGCATGTTACAATAAATAAATAAACAGTATGTTGCACATTAAACATATACATTTATAATTTTGTAGATAGCTCTGGGAGTGCATTTAACTAGAACAGATATTCAGGAATATGACAATTGTCCTTATGTGATATGTACCAGATCTAATCTTAAACCACCCATTGTATCATATTCCTTTTTTATATAAGCAATTAAATAGACCTATCAGATCACAGAGGGTCTATTAACTAATGATCTGTTTTCTTCTGAGAGACACAGTGAAAAAAAGAGCAGGTGGAGAACAAGTGAAAGCTTCTATAAAAGAGCAGTCAGATTGGGAATGGGGATTTTTTTTTAAAAGGTAACAAAAGGGAGTTCATTAAACCAGAGTTAATTGTCTCTTGGGCTCAAACTGGCCCTTTCTGTGGGTAAACCATCACAGGGCTTTAATTGTCTTATCACTTGCCCCTGAGGTTTTCAAGAAGTGGGTTTACTTTATTTAATTTAAGTGCCACAAGATGAGGAAGAACGTGACGTCTCCTTAGATCTCCCCCATGTATGCCAACACACACACACACACACACACACACACACACACACAATTAGTCAATGCCACCAAGCCATTTCAACGGCCTTGAAGCTGAGACAAAGGAAAAATGTTTAACGGAACACACTTTAAATTAATAAGTCAACAACACCTTCCTCTGACTACGAAATAAATTCAACCCTGAGGTGTTTTATTTATTTATTTTAATAATACTGTACCTTTTATATGACACATTGTTCTGCTTCCGACCTCAATACTTAATAGAGCCCAGGGATTTACAGGCAATCACTGTGTTCGGGATCAATCAACAATTTCTATAATGAGAGGGCAAAGGACACATGCATTTTTAAATGCATAATCAGGATTATGAGATATTTATTAATTAGAGGCGTGTTACTTCATTACGGGAAAAGAAACAGCTTTTGTGGTGCTGAGGTTTGTTTAACACGCTGTATTCTGTAGGGAAATGCTGCAGTGTTGACTATAATTAACTTTACTTGAAGCAGAAGCATGTGTTAACACAATAGTTTGCATCTATGTATTTCACAGTAAATCCTGAACTGAATGCAGACTTAAGCGTCTCACACATAATTTGAAGTGCTGGAGCAAATTTGAACCTACGATTGTATATACTAGTACACTGTTAAACATTTGGATATCATAGGCTGCTGCTGAAATGGTACAAAAACTCTGTAAAAATAAAGTAATAGCTAAACAATTATGTTAGCTAACCGAGTGTGTTAAGCTAGAAAGTACAGCACCTCAATTGAAAACAAATAAAAGGATTATAATAACAAATAGAAAGATTACAACCTCTTGCTGAGTGAATATGTGAGGAGTCTTTCTTTTTGGTGTAAGCGGGTTTAATTTAAATCCAAATGTCCACACAGCATATTTTCTGAGGCCATGGCCAGGTTGTTCTGCATAAGTGTTTGGACCAAAGACTGGTTATTGCCTGTATTGAGCAGCTATAGCCTCTGTCCTGTCTCATTATGGACAGTAAGAAAGTAAATCTGCTGCTAAATGCTAAATGAGAGCCAGCTCTTAGGGCGGTGAGAATGCAAAACTCTGCAGAAATGACCAGCAGAGAGGGAAAACATGAACATTGTTATTTTAAGATCTGGTCTAATTTAATAAGAATAATAAATACACAAATCTCAGGCTTAAACTCACAAATTCTCAATGCACTGATGCTGTTGGTGAGGCTGCTCTGGTTAATTGTTCTTTGGGTGGTGTGAAGGGTGAAGGGGTTATTTTGCAGGTGCAGTGCAGAGGTTAGAGGCTGTGTAGAGGGCAAATTAGCTTAAAGACAAGCCAGCTGTGTTTATCACTGCTTTCTACACACAGTATGATTAGGACAATGCAATTCAATTAGTACTGAAAGAGGTTACAAAGTGCAATGCACTATATAGCTGTCTTTAAAGCTTTTACAAAGGTGTTGTTAAAATTATTTGGTCCCTTATTAATTTTCTCTAATGCATATCATACTGATTTGATAGGAAATTCAGATGTTTGAAAGAACAATGGTGATGTGATTAAATTTTATATGAAAAAAATACAATTTTAGGAAAAGATGCAAACCCTGTATCTCTATTGTATAAATGTCACAACAGGGTCATAGTAAAAGTTTTTATCTTAAGTAAAGATGATTACGAATTCTTCAGTTATGACTTTTTTTAGACTCCAATGCAACAAAATATATCAAAACCACATCACCACATTTACTTTCTAGGACAAAGTGTAAAACTAAATTTGCTATATAGAAAACATCACTCATCTTTAAAAAGTTATAATCGCAGTATTTGGGAAACATTAACATCAAGGGTTTTTTTTTTTATCATCCCCACAATATTATTAAAAAGTGTTTGTCTTGGATTATTGTACAATTGTTTGCAGTGTTTGCAACCCAAACATTCCCATTAAACTTCATTACTGCTCCATTACTGCTACTGTTCTCTATAGATTTTCCTTTTCAGTCGCACCCCAGAATCCTAACTATTGTTCTTAACTTTAATCATGGCATGTACAAAGTGTCGTGCTGGCAACTTGCTTCTGATGATAAGAGTCAAAATTAGTAAGCAGTGTTTCTACTAAGTAGTGTTTGCTGTAATCAAGTCTATCTGTATTCAATCAGCTGATTCTAATTATGCCTTAAATTAGTCCCAAATTTAACGTAGGAAACAATTAGCTTCTCCACATAGGGCTAATTGGTGTTGATAACCATATTCACTAAATAACTAAGTAAAAACTTCAATCTTGCTTTATCTAATAATATATTTTTGTTTAAAGACATGCTAGAGAACAGACAAAAACATTATTTTATTTTATTTTATTTTTTTTTTTAAACTAAGGAATTAATGTTTAAATATTCAGAAGAAATAAACATTATTACAAATAAATAATAATTACAATTGTTATTTGAGTCTTTATACATTACACTGCATCACACTACATCACTTTTTTTTTTTATCACTTTTGGTTTTTAATAACCAACACTAAAAAATTTCACTTTTGTATAACCTGTCTGAAGCTACAACAATGCACAGAGGATATATTTGATCCCAAACTGAACCTTTGATGTCTGATTTCAAAGTTAAAAGACAGTCTGATATGGTTATATAGACTGTAGATAAATACCACTAAATGAGATGAAAGTCAACAGAAGCTGCTTCATTATCCAACAAACAAACCGTTCATTTAAGTGTTAAGAATTATGCTAAGCAAGAGTAGGGTAAATGCTGAGCATGCTAGAATCAGATCCGTGTTCTTGTTTACACATGAAACACTGACATATGCAGCTAATTTGATCAGTCCGTTAGTTATGTCTATTCGCAGGGACATTAATATGTCAAACTGCTACTTTGTAAATGATCTGTTGATCTGCACATATGGAGTATATGATCACAGGCCTGAAAGTTGAAATGCACCGACAACGTTACCCATTCCAGTGTGCTGGTGCCATGCACGCTGAGGCAGCTATTACTAGTGATAGACATCCTCCCTGCGCTAGAAATGAGCAATTGACCCTGCCTGATTCTCCAAAACTGGCGTCGCATCATAACCTGAGGGAACGTGTTGTCACGCGAATGAGATAAGTTTATTTTCCACAATCCAGCATTTGTTCTGACAGGCAGGGAGTCTGCACGGTAGCAAAAAGGACCAGCGGGGATTCTGTCCTCGACGCACGGCGAGGAACGAGTGACGGGTGCACAGCGTTTGGCCATCACCCAAATCTCTGCCTCCACCTTCTGTGCAGGCCTCCAGCGTGGGAGAGAAGCAGGAGGCGGCAATATTGTGGAACAAATTTCCCCTAATGTGAACCTGCTGGGCTGGGACTCGGGAAGGCAAGGTAGGCTCTTCTGCTCTATTCCTGTATTCTGAACACACACACACACACACACACACATACATACAAATATGGCTGCTCTTCCTTGTTGCAACCTTCATGGCCACCTGACAGAGGAGATTTTATGTCGATCAGGGTCACAGCTCTTGTGCTGCAGCTTTTCAGTAAAGTTGCCAAATCCTCACTCATGACAGATCTCAAATTAAATCACTACACTACCTACAGCTGCAGTCTGTCCCCTACTGTGTAGGCAACATGTTAGGCCTTACCTGTCCAACAGACTGTCATAGTGACCTTCTCAACCCTTGAGAACGCACATGCCTGGTGTAAAATCACTGTAATGCATGCCCGCAGGTAGCTTATTACTTTCTTTGACCACTCAAGTGGCTTATTGCTTTAGTTTACTTCACTTCACGCTGCTACACAACAAAATACGTATACGTTTTAGATGTGTATTGGAAAAATTACTCTACCTAATGTTTTGGAACATAAATCACTCAGTGAGAATAAAAAGTGCAAATAATACTAATAATGGCACCAAATGGTTCTCTGTTATTGCTTTTATAAGATATATTAAAAACAATATGTTTTATTTCCACTAGGTATTTCTTCCATTGCTGTATATTTTCATTTAGTTTTAGCCTGTTCACACACCAAAAAAACAAAACCCGGCAATGTCATTAAAGTTTTGAACATCTCATAATAGTTTCCACTTAAACTTTCCTGGCTGCAAAACTAGCAGAAAAATCCTATGTACTGTACTTAAGAGTAAAGGGAATAGGAGTTTAGTATTCCCCATCCACAAATGAGCAGTCTGTGTTATTTTCAGACTGTAGGCTCAGGGGCTGGATGGGGTGGTGGTGGTGGTGGTGGTGAAGATGATTTCTATAGCAGCAGCAGGGTCCCCAGCTGTCCCATTTGAGCATAGATAGGTGGCATGAGCTTGGGGACCACTTAACCTCAGCAGCGTTTCAACTCAGAAAGTTCAGCGGCTGTTGAAATTCTGTGCCGCAGCCCCACTTAAAATGCAAACTGTACACCCAGGGGGGAGAACCAGCCATGCTCCTGAATTAACTGAGGAGTACAGGCTCTGCACAGTGGCTCTTTAGACGTAATTAAGCATCAATTTCAGGCATGTCAACAAATGAAGTGAAAAAAGCAAAGAGTTTGTGTAAATCAACGCCGTCTGATTGAATATTATTCCACATGAGAGTTTCATTTGTGTTTGTTTCTTTTTTTTCCAGAAAGTGAAAAGATGTAACTATTGTACTAATTCTTGCAGAAAAAAATAAATAAATGAATCCAATACATTATACTTTTTTTGACCACTAACAAACAATGTAATACTGTTCTTTAGGAGAAAGATTCAGACAATTCAAATTTCACATCAAGAATTTCAAACTCTGTGAATCAGAGCAGTTTTCCAAGAACTAGGAGGCGGCAGCTCTCTTTTGAAAACACAGGCTTCACTGTGACACACATTATTTCTGACAGCTCGGACAAAAAGCCGCTGTTTTTGAAAGGAAGAACAGCGCATTGTCCTCACTGGAACCCTTCTGGACGGGAAGGGCCATCTAATCAAGCACCCGTCTTTCACTGCGATCAGAGGGAGGGAACTGAACCAAACCTCTACCCCTGGGACCCTTCAGTCGGCTTTAGGGGCCAAATGAGGTGTAAGTCTATTAAAAGGGAGTTTGTGTCCCAATCACAGACCCGCTGGGAGCCTCTGCCTTGTCATTCAGGTGCGGCTAATTTTCCTTATGGTCTATGCAGCCTGATCCGAGGCCTGGTCCAGGGCTAAAAGGACATCAGACATTTACAGATGATTATAGAGATCAGACAATGGAGATTAAACCCTGTCAGACAATACAACCATGTTAAAAATGACTTAAAGACAACATTCATTGCAATCACATTACACATTAGCAAGAAGCTTTGTCACAGGATATCTTTAACATTTAGAATGTATGAGCACTGATATTTAAAGTTATATAGTGTTCATTTCTTTTATTCACATTTCTTTGTCTTCATATTTGCTTGTACAGTAAAGGGATGGTAAAATAAACGAACAAACAAACAAATAAATACATAAAAAATATTAAGGAATATATTTATAGTCTGGCTGAATATTTATATTTACTATGTGGCTTTATATGTCAATTATATAAGAAAAAACAACAGGGCATGAAAATACTTAAAAGAATTCAAGCCAGGACTTGTGCAATAAATAAACATTGACTTGAATAATATACAAAAAAACAAAACAACTTTTGAACTGATTTACTTTACTATTAATTGACCATTTTTATAAATCACTATTAAGCACTTCTGTAAAAGAACTAAAAGTCCTAACACATTAAATAGTGTTAGTAATTAAAATCACTGTCTTTTTCATTTCATATTAAGGGTGTGCTAACTTTTGCACTCAGTTGTCAGTAAGTTACAGAGTTGGATTTCCAGAGTTATAATATGGAATATATGTTGTAGGTATATGTAATATATCTACAAATGTGCTTCCATCACTATAGGACTTGTCAGATTCCTGATTCCTCAATGAACTATGCTTCCTTTATCTTTGGTTTATCCTGGGTTTTAGGATGCACCACTGCTTGTTTTTTTTGTTTAATGACACATCAGATTTCATTGTTCCACAATTGTTCTTTAGTATTATTCAATACATTCATTTAAATTAACTTGGCTAATGATGCTTTATTTATATTAAGTTTTTATATTAAGACAGTTTTCTGTGAGTCTGTGTAACTTAAATACTCATTGTATTAAATGAACATTAAATAACTGGTATTGTTTTGAGCACAGCTAACCACAGCAATTAAGTAAAAAAATCACAGTACATATTATAATTGGTTATTTATGGCTCAGAGTTAACTGCATTTATTATCTATGATATATCACAGGGTGTTTATTTATGTATGAAAATAAAGCAGTAAATGCATGCTTACTGCTCTAAAAGCTCTTTTTAGAGGGAACGGACACTAAACACCATCATTTAATATCACACTGTTATTTTATTTTCATTTTTTTTTTTGGAAAGCAAGCTTAACTATACAAGTATAAAATATAAAGCAAGGGCAATGTGGCTGTGGTTTGTTGTTAGTACCTCTGCCCTGCCAAATTCCAGCGACACACATACAGCTGTCATCACAACACACATAATCTATAGTGGCCATGCCCAGTCCTGATACTTCTGTTCCTACCTGTTCTAAGTCTTCAGAGTTTTAGTTCATGTTTATACCACCTGTTTTATGTTCACTAACTATTGTATACATCTTTCTGCCTAGTTTGTGTATTTATGCCCTGGGATTAGTTCAGTTTGTGGTTCTTTATTAATAGACTTGTTTTTGCTTTTGCCTGGTTCACACTATTTGCTGACTGCCTGATCTTTACTTGTTTTGAATATTTGGATTTGTTGTGTGTGAACTTTATTAAACCTACATTTGCGTCCACATACCTGCATTGGAGGCTGCTTGTCTCGTACTTGTTTGATTTAGTCATTAACTTTATGTTTATAAAACATCTAAAACAAGTATTGGCCAAATTGGTGTACAAGAGTAAATCCAAAAAGCAATGATACAATCCAATGAAATGGGACAACAAAAAAAGAAAGCTATTAATAACATTAAAAAAAGGCAAATAAAAGCAGTAAAAGACAAAACCTTGGACAGAACAGAACAGAGACTCGATGTTACATTTGTTAGTAAATTTGTGAGAAAAGGTTCAAACGCTGAAGCCTTGATCTAACTTGGGAAGTTTTCATCCAAATCATGTAGTTTTGCATGGGTTAGATGATGGCCTGAGGCAACCCCAGGAAGCATAGACCTCCTCTGGTCTATTGAGAAATATAATATATTATGTGATTGACTATTTCAAAGTGCTTTTCACTCTCCAATGAATGAGTAAGTCTTGACCATATTTAATTCAATTGAATGGCCCCCCCCCCCCCCCCCCCCCACACACACAGTAAAAAAGTCCATGAATGAAAGGAAAGGAAGGAGGTGAAGAATCAGTATCATTACCAAAGGAAAGAAAAATTACCAAATAATAATAATAAAAAAAGGCCCCAGACCTTATTCAATCATCAGAATGAAATGGGATCGGTACTTTATCAAAATTGAAAAAAAAAAAAAGCTGGAAAGTAACAATTGCATTCAGAAACTGCCATAGCAGAAGAGCTAATTAAAAGGAAAGCAATTTCACTATTGCACATTCAAACTCTCTAATTGAAAAGAAAATAAATACCAGCAGGAGAAAAGGGCCTGAAAGATTGAGGAAGGGAGCCGACATTCGGTCACTGAGGCAGATGGCAACAAATAGCTGAAAATTGTAAAGTCAATGGCAGCTCCCAGAACGGCACTCACATTGTGTTCATTGATGACTTAAGGACCAATTCCATATGGTATCAAAAAGCTAATTGAAGCTGTTTTTTTTTTAACTGAAGTTCCAATCTGGTACTGGTTCAATTTAAAAGTTTTCAATTTTTAGAGTAATTCTGAATTTAATTTGCATATATAGACTCTCACAGAAAGATTCGGGGAAAGTTGTAATGTGCTGTGCATTTAGAAATTCCATGCTGTTGTGGCTTCTTTTTTTCGGCCTCATTCTTGACTTTGTAATTGTTTGATCGTTCAACTCAGAGGTCTAATTTACCCCCTGCTAGGCAGGCTGTGTGTTATGCCATTTTGTGAGACATTTAGCTGAATCTGAAATGAGCCACTGGCAGAAAAAGGCCTGGGTTCCATGTGCACTCACCTATTTATAGTCAAGTCTGTGTGCATTTCATCAGCATTAACCCTTGGGGCAGTAGCCATCCATATGCTTCTACCCCTGAGGTCACAATGGGAGAATTATATACCTGCTGTACTTTATCTCCTTTGGATTATGTTCTGTTATGTATGATTTATGCTTCCTGTATACAGCCATCAACAATAAAGTAATAATAAGAACCTTAAAAAATGAATTCTATTTTCCCTGCCTAATTAGTTTCTGCAATATTATCTGATTTCAATACATTCAAGCTCAAACATTGACATTACTCAATCTAAAGTGTCCACAAATGGCCTTCCTTCCTGTTTGCCTCAAACTGAAGTCTCCTGCTGTTGGTATTCTGCTGTTCTGTCACTCAAAATATGAGGGAATATTAAACATTGACTTTTTCCCCACCACACAGACCCATAGGAGTCCTGTTAAATGGGAGAAGTCACCTCTCCAGAGGATATCACTGCTCCCAAAAGCAGGAAGCCTTTTGTATAGTGACATTTACTGTAATGCCCTCCAAATCACTGTAAGGATTACATAAACTTAACAGTAAATATAGTCTAAATATAGAGATCCAAAGCCCTATTCCAGGAACAACTGGACACAGGGTGGGAATAAAACCTGAATGGGATGCCAGTGAATAACCCACTGACTTTTAACCAATCCAAAAACCATGCTATTGGTAGGCTGAAGTAAAATGGAGAATTTAGAGAACTCAGAAAGTGAGTTTATCTGAATGTGTCAACCCTACCAACAAATACTAATACAGCAAATACTGCTAATAAAAATATACTTCTACTACTACTACTACTACTACAAATAATAATAATAATAAAGTGTCTATAAAAGGATTGAAATAATTATTCTTATAGTTCATTGTGAATTCTTACCATTCTCAACTATTCTCATCATTTGTTCACACCAGGTTGTGAATGGCTTTTCTGGTTTAATGGGAAGTACCAGGTGAATAATGGTGTATCTTTAATTTAATTGTATTTATTCTTATTTAAATACATTATTTTTGAGCAGTTAGACACTGTTGTTAGATAGTGATCCATAATAAACAGTATGGTTTAAATAATCAAAAAAAAAAACAACAAAAAAAAAAACTACCGAGACTTTCTTTTATGGCTGTATGGCTGTTAACAAAAACCAAGAAAGGCTGCATCACCAACAGATAATAGATAAAACTAAACAGAGTGATATAAAGAAGCAAGGCCGGGGCTGATTTTATTTTTTAAGAGTCTATACATGGAGATTCATATACATGTGCTGATGACACTCATGCCCCTAAACTTTACTGTGCACTGAGGCTGATTTGAGTCAATATCACTGACTCATTAATAAAACCATCGACATTCACTGAGAAAGTGTGTAAGCATGTCAAACAGGTTAACATGAACAAGGCAATAAACAATAAACATGAACAAGGCAACTTACTTTAAAAAATACTTAAGAATAGAAGTATTGTTTTAAGTAGACAGAAGAGTTAACAGTTGTGAAAGTAAAGCTAATTTTTTGTTTATTTATTTTTTTTTTTTTTATTAATATTATTATTTTTTATTTTTTTTTATTTATTTTTTTTGCTGAAGTAAAGAATGGCTTTGTTTTAATAAATACTTTATTATTATTATTATTATTATTATTATTATTATTATTATTATTATTATTATTTTAAGGTTTCTGTTCACGTTAAAAGTGTTCCTTCAAG
>JAOVVF010000051.1:6040422-6053744 GCA_028565595.1 Duopalatinus emarginatus
GCTGTCTGCTGCTGTCTTTGCTATTGCTCTCTGCTGCCCTCTGCTGGCTCTCTTTGCGCTCTGCTGCTCTCGTTCATGCTCCCTGCTGCCATCTGCTGGCGCGCTCATGCTATCTCTAGCTCTCTGCTGCCCTCTACTGGCTGTCTCCTTTCACTTCACTTTCACTTCACAATTAACTTTTTAATACAGTTTTATTTGTGTAACGCTTTTAACAAGTGATATGACTTATTGACCAATGCACTTGCATGCAGAGGAATTTAACCCATCTGTACAGTGAAAAACACACACTCACACACACACACACAAAGGGGTAATAAACACACCTGCCTGGAGTGGTGGGCAACTTCATCCCTGGGGAGCAGTTAGGGAATAGATGCATTGTTCAAGGACACTTCAGTCATGTTCTGTCGGTATGGGAATTGAACCAGGGAACTTCTGATCACAAGGCTGGTTTCTTAACACTGTCATGTTGTACAGCAACACTGTAGTGCCCGGGGAGTAGGTGAGGGTTAGGTGCCCTGCTCAAGGCACCTGTTTAAACCGAGTCTTGTCAGTTGCAGGGATCGAACCGGGGACCTTCTGCTTCCAAGGCTGGTTTCTTAACTACAAATACACAGCTGACCCCAAATGGACATTGTCCCAAAGATGATTTACAGAAATATAGAATGTTTAATACAGAGTCTATACTTCTGTAAATCAGCTGTGGGACAATGTCCATTTGGAGGAAGAAATCTTGAACCAGGAAACCAGACTCAAAAGGGGACCCATCGTCACATGGGTGACACGGATAGTGTCATTATAAATAATCCCCTGCTTTATAGAAAAAATGCAAATATGTTGCCAGAAAATGTGTTATAGTTAAAACATGAGGTCTGATGTTGTTTAATTTTGTCAACTGTTCACTGATGGACGTTCATACTGTAAAACTGTAAAAACAGTAAAACTGTTCCGTCATAGTTTCTTTCTTTATTTATTTATTTTTTTTGCAGTAACGGTCATAGTCCAGCAGGATTTATGGTTTCTACATATGTTCATTATATATTCTCAAGTGATGTTCAGTAGATGAGACTGTAAGCAGATGTAGGGTGTCAGGGTGAATAAGCCAGGTCCGGAGAGCAGAAGGAGTTAGGAATCATGATCATTGATATCGTCTGGTGCCTCTGCCATGTCACGTGTAGCTCAAGTTTGTAGTAGGTGAAAAAGAATACAGAGTTACAGGTATGTTCTTTTATGTAATGGTTGCAGAAAATGTACAGCAGGGCCAAAAAGTATTTAGTCAGCCACTGATTGTGCAAGTTCTCCTACTGAGAAAGATGAGAGAGGTCTATAATTTTTATTATATGTACACTTCAACTATGAGAGACAAAATGAGAAAAAAAAATCCAGGAAATCACATTGTAGGATTTTTAAAGAATTTATTTGTAAATTATGGTGGAATACTTACCTCTAACATAACCTTTGTTAGCAATGACAGAGGTCAAACGTTTCCTGCAAGCTACACACCGTAGCTGAGATTTTGGCCCATTCCTCCATGCAGATCTCCTCTAGACCAGTGATGTCTTGGGGCTGTCGCTGGGCAACATGGACTTTCAACTCCCTCCACAAATTTTCTACGGGGTTAAGGTCTGGAGACTGGCTAGGCCACTCCAGGACCTTGAAATGCTTTTTACAGTGCCACCCACTCATTACCTGGGATCATTTCATGCTGGAGGACCCAGCCACGTTTCATCTTTATCTCAGTGCTCTCACTGATGGAAAGAGGTTTTGGCTCAAAATCTCATGATTCATGGCCCCGTTCATTCTTCCCTTAACACGGATCAGTTGTCCAGTCCCCTTTGCAGAAAAAACAGCCCCAAAGCATGATGTTTCCACCCCCATGCTTCACAGTAGGTATGGTGTTCTTGGGATGCAACTCAGCGTTCTTCTTCCAACAAACATGACGAGTTGAGTTGTTACCAAAAAGTTCTATTTTGGTTTCATCTGACCACATGATATTCTCCCAGTCCTCTTCTGGATCATCCATATGCTCTCGGGCAAACTTCAGACGCGCCTGTACATGTACTGTCTTAAGCAGGTGGACACGCCTGGCACAGCAGGATTTGAGTCCCTCTTGGCGTACTGTTACTGATGGTAGCCTTTGTTACTTTGGTCTCAGCTCTCTGCAGGTCATTCATCATGTCCCTCCGTGTAGTTCTGGGATTTTTGCTTACTATTCTCATGATCATTTTGACCCCACGGGATGAAAGCTTGCGTGGGGCCCCAGATCGAGGGACATTATGTCTCTTATGTCTTGTATGTATATTCTAGATTCACTCTTCCCAGCCTGGTGCAGGCCTACATTTTTCTTCCTGTTGTCTTTCAACAGCTCATTGCTCTTTGGCCATGGTTGAGTTTGGAGTCTGTTTGAGGCTGTGGACAGGTGTCTTTTATACAGATAACGAGGTCAAACAGGTGCCATTAATACAGGTAACGAGTGGAGAATAGAAGTTACAGGTCTGTGAGAGCCTGAAATCCTGCTTGTTTGTGGGCGACCAAATACTTATTTTCCACCATTATTTGCAAATAAATTCTTTAAAAATCCTACAATGTGATTTTCTGGATTTTTTTTTTCTCATTTTGTCTCTCATAGTTGAAGTGTACCTATGATACAAATTACAGACCTCTCTCGTCTTTATAAGTAAGAGAACTTGCACAGTCAGTGGCTGACTAAATACTTTTTGGCCCCACACTGTATGTTCTGCAGAGCGCAAGCAGGAACTCCAGCTAAACTGAAACGTGACTGTGACAAGATTTTGAACCATGGCTGTTGGGATTTGTGATCATTAAGCCACAAGAGCATTACTGAGGCCAGATACTGATATCGGATGAAGAGGTCTTGGTTGCAGCCAGTGTTGCAGTTCATCACAAAGGTGTTCACTTAGGTTGAGGTCAGGGGCCTGCATAGGACACTCAAGTTCTTTGACTCCAAACTTAACATGGCTTGTCTTTATGGATTTTTTGTGCAGGAGCGTTCTCATGGAATGTTGGAAGGAGATTGTAAAGATACAGCAGACAGAAACAATCTATACAATTGTGTGCTATTAACTTTGTGGTGGGAATGGAAATTCAGGGAAGAATCATGGGTGTGATGGACAATACTAATTATGACACTTCACCCTGACACACATTAGATAAGAAGTGAGAGGTTTGTAGAAGTAGTAGAAGGGGTCCCATGGAATGCCAGCTAAACAAACCTCATACCCTTATGAAACACGTAACAAAAGTATAAAAATCTTATAAAATTGATATTTTCGCAGATAAAAGCTGAGATGGCCCTTTATCGTTTTGAAAAGTAAAAGTGAAGTGAAGTTAAATTTGACCTCTGCATTTAACTCATCTGTGCAGTGATACACATGGGAGGGCAGTAAAGACACTTGCCCAGAGTAGGGGGCAGCCCTTTCCATGGAAGCAGTGGGGGGTTAGATGCCTTTACAACCGAACTTCAGTCTTGTCTTGTGGGTATGGGAGATCAAACTTGCGACCTTCCTGTCGACATGACTGCTTCCCTGCCCCCAGCCCATTGCCTTTGCTCTTTATGTGCATGTAATATCCATTAAAAAAGGGTTTGGTGTGGGTGTAATACATTTCCCTTTTCTCTTGCTCATTCTTTCCCTCAGTTTACCTGGTCTGTAACTAGCCGTGCACCAGTCTAGACATTTTTAATTTAGTTTGTGAATTTTGTTGCAGGTATCAGCTGTTGGACCTGCCCTGGGAGGACATTCTTGTGACACATGTGCTATGCTACTTGCCATTAAGACACCTGGTCTGCCTACAGCGAGTGAGCAGGAGCTTCCGCTCTCTAATTCAGGTTTATCTGGCCAACTGCCGCTCATTCGACCCCGCACAGGTGAGCTGGGTTCATTACATCTTCTAAATACACACAATGTCCTGCTGGATTAATGTTATAAGCATGTTTGCACATGGGGCTGTGCGATATGACGATATATATATATCGTGTAACGATTGAAAAAAGGTTTATAATTTAATACTATGCTTTAACGTCTGTATCGTTGTGTCGCAAAATACACACTTTACTGCAGTCGTTTTGTTGTCTGGAAGACACGTTAAGGCAGCGCACACACAAACATAGGAGAGTGCACACGAACAGGAGCTCGTACCTAAAGCCTAAAGTGTCCGGGTATCTTTTGGTCATTTGATTTTTATTTCAGAAATAGAAATTTAAAAATGAAAAACAAACGGTTGTTTTCTCAAACCAGAAGTTTACACTCTCAAGGTCGTCGTCAAGGCAACTAGAGGTGTGGTGTGTAAAACTTAGGCTTTTTTAGCTGCAGACACAGACGTTGAAAGAGTCTTTTTCCCGCCGGACACCACACGGCAGAAAATATCTTTAATTCTTTGACTTTGACTAATTCACCGTAAAGAAATACTTTTTTCATGTGGTCATTTTATTTTTTTTAAAAAATCACTAAATTTACAGACAACGTGCTGTATCGTGATATTTATCGTTATCGGGATATGATTGGACCTATATCGGGATATGAAAATTTGGTCATATCACACAGCCCTATGCGCACATGGTGTTGAGGGACATACAGCGCTCACAATAGATACATTGTGAGCTGGGAAGAATATGTGCAGTTTAAATATTAATAATAATTTGCAGTTTGAATATTATATTTATTATATATATTATATTAATTATATATTATTATGTTTTCCATGCAAAAAAAGATATTTCAAGTACTGTCAACTCTTTTTGTTTTTTTTTTAGACAGGTCCGCACGTACCCAAGGAAGCTTTTTGTTCCATGCTCTGTGATAATAAAGTTCTCCAGAGCCTCTCTGTACATGGCTGCTGTGACTGGATTACTGATATGGAACTGCTTCCTGTGATCGGTCAGAACCAGCAGCTTCAGCGTGTGGACCTACACGGCTGTGTCCACCTCACTCGGCATGCTCTGGTGGCTGTGGCTCTGGGCTCCCCCCACCTGCAGCACCTGGGCTTGGCGCACTGCGAGTGGGTGGATAACCTGGCACTGCGCAGCGTGGCGGATCACTGCACTGAGATGCGTACACTGGACCTCACCGCCTGCAGGCAGCTGAGAGATGAGGCTGTGTGTTACGGGGCAGCGCGCTGGCCCAATCTGCGCTCGCTGTCTGTGGCCATCAATGCCAACATCACAGATACGAGTGTGGAGGAGGTGGCCAAGCGCTGCAGAGAACTCGAGCATCTCGACCTGACAGGCTGTCTGAGGGTTCACAATGAGGCCATCAGGTGAGCAAGGGGATATTTATTTTTTATAGTATTGAATAAAAAACAAATGTTCTTGGATATCCACCTTATCTTGGTGGAGGAGTTTGTGTGCCTGTGTGACCCCAGGAACTATGTTGTCGGCCCCTGATAGACTCTCCCAAGGCAAACTGGTTCTGGGTGATGGGCCAGACAAAGAATGATCCGAAAATGTTGAAAATGAGCAACTGGACCCAGCTTCCCTCGCCCATAATAGGGTTACCGGGGCTCTGTCCTGAAGCCAGTCCTGGATGAGGGCTCTCCAGTGAGCACCTTTACCCAAGGTGCCTGGCTAGACTCAGCCGAAAGGAGTTACATGGGTCCACCATCCCATGGGCCCACCACATATGAAAAAGGCAATAATGGGGTTCTGGTGCAATGCTTTTTGGTTAGTGGCCATCTGATCCTTGGCTGCTAAAGCTGTCTCTTGAAATATGGAATGTAACCTCTCTGGTCGAGGCGGACTCACCTCGAGACACATCATAGACTTTGTAACCAAAAGTACTCCAGAAGGCCTGGATGCTATTTCTTTCTGGAGTTGCCCAGGGCGAGATGTTGGGGTTTTCCACACTGGATCTGGAGGGGTGTGATTGGGAGGAACGGCCTAGATTGGCCTTCCCCAAACGGTTCCCACATAGTTGGAAACAGTTGTTCGAAATGTCTTGGTATGGTAAAGCATTAATATTTCCTTCCAGTGGAACTTAGGGACCCAGACCAAGCCCTGAAAAACAAAAGTATAGCATTATCCCTCCTCAGGTGTGCAATGTTCTCCTGGCATTCTCCAAACCGAGACTCATCAATCAGACTGCCAGATACAGAAGTGTGATTCATCATTCCACAGAACATGTGGTAGTGTGCTTTACACCACTCCATCTGATGCTGAGCATTGTGTCTGGTGATGTGAGTCTTGCGTGCAGCTGCCCGACCATGAAAATCAATGCTGTGAAGCTCCTGGTGCACATTTTTGTTAATAAGTGCAGAGTTTACGTGGTTTACGTCCTTACCAATTTTACTTTTTTACCTCATTGTTGTAATGGTGGTATCCTATTATTGGACGTGCAAATAATGTTTATAAAGGCAGACTGCATGGTTCTGTGTTTTTATTTTTAGGCAATTTTATATGCCTGTGGCAATGGGACTGATTGAAGCACCTGAATTCAATTATTTAAAGTGTGTCTGAATATTTTTGTCCATATAGTGTATATATTTCCTTGCTGTTTTTATGAGCCATCGGAATCTCTCTCTCTTTCTCTGCCCCCTCTCTCTCTACACTGTGTATAGGACGGTGGCTGAATACTGCCCTAAACTGCAGTCTCTGAAGGTGAATCACTGTCACAATGTTAGTGAGTCCAGTCTTGGTGTGCTACGAAGGCGGAATGTAGACATCGATGTGGAACCTCCTCTCCAGAGAGCACTGGTGCTGCTACAGAATGTGGTGGGCTTCGCTCCCTTCATCAACCTACAGATATAACAGTACACGAACACCTGGGTCCATGTGTATCATACTTCTCAGAGTGCTAATGTCTGTCAACGAACATCCCGCTCATAAGTTAGGGGTGTTTTCCTGAGAGGTGTGGTACATACGACCCCAAGACCAGCCTAGCTGAAAGCAGGTGAGTGATGAGTACCTCGTTTACTACATTTACTTTTACATTTACGGCATTTGGGAGAGGTTCTTATCCAGAGTGACTTACAAGGTTACTGGTATTACAGGTAGGCCAACATTGTGTAAGGAGTCTTGCCCAAAGGACCCTTATGGGTGTAGCACAGATTGGCTGCCCAGACCGGGAATCGAACCCAGGTCTCTCACATGGGAGCCAATGATTTTACCACTGTACCACACCAACCACAAAAATGTTATATCTCATTTACATTTAGGGCATTTGGCAGACGCTCTTATCCAGAGCGACTTACAAGGTTATTGGTATTACAGGTAGGCCAGTGTAACGTTAGGAGTCTTGCCCAAGGACCCTTATTGGTGTAGCACAGACTGGCTGCCCAGATCGGGAATCAAACCGAGGTCTCTCACATAGGAACCCAATGATGTGTACATATGTACATTTGTAACATGTCTGGTTTGTTGCACTAATTTCTAGTCAAATTCATAGTTTTGTATATTAAAATGATTTAAATGAGATGCAACATTAATGTAAGAAATTTTAATTCCCTCTTTGAAAAAGGCTCATTTTGGCTGGTGCAACAAAAAAACTCTCCTTTTCAGGAGAGTTGATGCAACAGCCGTGTGTTCTGGGTGGGTGTGCTGGGGTCACAGTGACACTAGCCAGTACTGGGCATCTGTCAGCTTATGTATGCGGAGAAGATTCACTCTGGGTGTGAATCATTCTACCTGTGATTCATCATGAGCAGGAGTTTAAAACGATGATGTCTGGTGGCTTCATATGTCTGGATAGGGAAGCGTTAGCTGGTGGGTGGGAATTGGCATATGTGAAAATAAGGAGTGGAGGTGGGGAACGTGCAATTAACTTACGGCAAGAAAGGCATTTTCAGGAACTGTTCGCCTTTCAGAAATTCTTTATCCTTTTTTTTTTTCTTTCAGGACTTCCTCATCTATCTGGAGTGGCTTTCTGTGCTGGCAATAATGCAATAACATGGACCATATATCCTTGTATGAAATATCTTCCTCAGCAGTATGATTGAGTAGTCGAACCAGACCTGACTCAAATCATAATAATTCTATATGAACTGATTTAGGTGCATTAATACAAAGACAGCAAATCTCTGGCTGCTGTTTCCATACCGAACTAAACAGGAACAGTTATTTTTAAACTTCCTCTCAAAAAACATGTTATACTTATTGGTTCTGCCGTACTTGACACTTGCATGTGTTAATGCAATGAACTTTCAATACTTATTAAAATATGCTGTGTGTTATTTTGGTTCTATACTGGGCATTTTGATTATGAATGCAAAAACTGAACATGGTTTCATAAGTAATTGTTGGGAATGTACGGATTATTATTATTTTTTATTTATTCTTTTTTGTATGTATGTGCTAAATCATAGCTTTGTATAATTTTGCACTTAATGAGAGACTGAAGAAACAAGTTGCACCTTTCAAAGTATCTGTTTATTAGTGTTATAATTTACAGATTGTGATACAGAATTTTGTGTCATTGTTAGTGGATACACTTGAACCGTCTATAATTTATCTTCGAAATGTCTTCGAACACCCAAAGTACACACACACACACACATAACATATATATATATATAAAGACATAACATGAAGCTGTCACCATCAAACCTTAGCGTACCTGATGAGCTTTAAACCAGAGTGACTGTGTTTGCCTTTGCATTTTTTAAGCTGTTATGTGGTCCACAATAATTTCTTATTATACAAAGAAAATACTTATATATATATGAATATAAATATGACATGTATTTGTCAGCATTACAGTTATTGTAATATACACATCTGCAGGTCTATACATGCCAGATATGCGAAGTCATGGCACTGCAACTGTGTAACCTGTCACAGCAAATCTCATTTAACTCCATCTACAGATTCCGACATGGTGTACATGCTTTGCATTTGACATTAATGTTTTGTAACATTTAGCTAATGTTTATTTGTTATGATTCATGTGTAATAATGTGTACTAATGTTATAAATTATTGTTTGTATACAATAATATGCAATGTTGATGCGGTTTTTAGAAATCCTTATCTGTTTTGGAGCAAGATGGTTTTTGCTCAGTTAGTAAATGTGTAATAACATTTTCTGAATTTGACATTTTGACTTTGACAGTGTTTACAGATTTTCTAATCTTGTGCACATTCAGCCTTTTGTCTGCACTGAAAAATTCAGTAGAAATTAAAGTCGCACCAAAATTGTTTTAGAAATTTATTTTCTACATTTAATAATAATTATATAATATAAATCGCATGTCTAAACCTTTCAAGAAATACAGATTTGTGAACATGGAAAGTGGACGCATTCTAAAACGTAAACACTTTCACTACTTTTCTTACCTCAACTACCTGTTTCTTGTACACTGAAACTAATTTTCCTCCTGGGACCAGTCAGAATTTTCTAATTAATGTACATAACAGAATGTAGTTAGAGAAAAAAATAATGTGGAAATTTTTAAGGATGTTATGAATAGTGCTACAGCTCAGTAGAACCATGTGACCACTAGAGGTCAGGAGAGGCTGTACTTACTGTCTACTGAACTTGTGGCACCAGTGCTATTTTAGTCACTTGTTCTGCTGATCAGCATTTCAGCATCATATTAGGTTCAAGCAGAGAGAGATTTGGCATTCAGCCTATCTCTCTCTCTCTCTCTCTCTCTCTCGCTCTCTCTCTCTGTCTCTGTCTCTCTCTCTCTCTCCCCCAAAATATGTTTGTCTATTTAAGCTGCATGGGCTGCCTGAACTGCTCCATTGCAGTTGTACCCAAAATACCAGTATTATGTGAAAATTGTGTGTTTTATGCATGTTTCAACAGCAGCTGAATTCCCTGGGCAGTCTTGCACATTTTAGAACTGAGAATAAGAGTGGAGTATATGCAATTAGCTGGTTTAAAAAATATATTTCTGACTATAACATGTCAATTCTTTAGCCATAGTGATAATGAACATAGTGTTAGTGCAGTGATTTTACATTATAAATAATAATAATAATAATAATAAAATGGTAATGGTTTACCCTGTGATTAAGATCTAAATGTTTTTGACCTTTTTCTCAGTTATGAATGCATCTGAGTTGGAAATGTACTACTGCAATGGAAAACTCTACAACCAGCTCTGCTACACTTCCATTAGCTAGATTTACACAATAATAAAGTGACAGAGCAACTTGTCATAAGCACACCTGTTTTAACTGATCAAACCTTGTGGAAAATGTTGATGAACTAGATCAGGTGTGTCAGCTTGATATTTATTCTTATTGCTGAGTAATAGATTATTATGTATTATGTGGAGGAACAGGATGGAGGGAGATAATATGATGAATAAAGTATCTGTTTTTAGTTCATTGTACGTTTGTTTATGATTCTATTGACTGACCAAATCTTATATCTAGAAGGCTTATCAACAAACTGTGGTGTCATGCTCAAAATAAATTACTGTACAGTAACTTAATACATTGCTAATAGGATACTGGATCATTATGTCAACAATTTTTTTTAAACTACTTATGTTACTTTTTTCTCCTGTTCCCTTTGAAAATATATTGAATTTTTGGGCTGTAATTGAAGGAAATGTTCAATCTAAGACACACTGGTTCTTTGGCTTTGTACTCACAAATAAACAATGTTAGGACAATTAAAATAACTGAGATGTTGGACAGAGGCCCCTGGAGATGGCACAAAGCTTTTAGGTGACAATTTATTAAAAATGTAGAATTTTCACTGTAACATAAATAATCGATACTTTTTAAAATTTGAATATTTAACATGTATTCCATATTTTTGGCAATATTTGTAATATTGCTTATTAGGCACAGTGGTGAAATTGGTAGCCTTGCTGCCTCAAAGCTCTACGGACCCCAGCTCTACCCCGAACCTTGAATCTGCGTTGAGGTTTATATATTCTCCTCATTGCTTTCTACCAGGTTCTCCAAAAAATGTCAGTAGACTGCTCTAAATCACCCTGAGGTGTGATGGGCATGCATGATGCTCTGCGATAAACTGGTGTCCTGCTTTCCCCCCACCTTGCAGCCACTGCTCCCCCAGGCTCTGGATTACAAAGGATAGAGTGGTTCCTGAAGATAGATCAATGAATCAGTGAAGATTACCTATCCATAGAGCAGGGCTGACTAGTCAGTCAGAGGCAGAAATGTTAGTGAAGAAGTACAGGGTGGTGGATGTTAAGCAGCAGGATTAGACGTTAGGATGCCTTGCAGGAACTTTCTGACGCGCCACCTGCAGAACTTGTCCCACCTGCAGACGTTTCCAGCCAATCCTGAAGACAGCACTGCGCATGCTCCCGGCTTCACAGGCCGGGTAGGGCAAGAATGTGTTTTGCGGCGTGGTGTGTCTAGTTGTCTACAGTAGCTGAGTTACACAGGAAGCCTCCTTCTCTTCGTTTTTTTCCCCCGGTAGAAGTCAAAAATAACGCATGCAGCTGCGCCGGATCTGCACCCTCAGTCCTGAAGAAACCGGGCTTGAAATGCAGATATAACGCAGTCAGACACATGCCTGCGAGGACACACACATATACAATTACACAGAGAGAGAGAAGGAAAGAGAGAGAGAAGCAGGAACCTGCCCGACCGATGCGGACTGCAGTGGCGTTTCCCGGCTTTACGCATTCCCGCATTCCGCGCACGCACTCATGACAAGGACGCACGCACCATGAACACCTTATAACTCCATCCGCCGGTAAGAAACTCAATGTAATGCCTATAAGGCGCTGACTACGCTGTGTGTTCTTATCATGAGCGCCTCAGAAGCTGCGTGGATTTAACAGACGTGCTGTGCTATTTGTTAATGAAAATGACATTATATCATAAAATGCATCTTGATTACTTCTAATCCAGGTTGTTTTATGGAGATCAGGCTTTCATGTGCTGCTGTCTTGTGTTTCTAAAGGTCATTGAATAAAACCTGTATAGGTCTGACTGTGGATGAAGAAGGGGTCTTCCGATCATCACTCCTTTATTATGGCAAAATAATAGCCAGACAAGTTTATGCGTTTGTGTGTCCCACCAGTTGAATGAGACGTGGAGGTCACGTCTGCTGCATTCCCTCAGTGGCATCCTTCATCTCTAATGTGCACGCATGACAGGGAATTTGGCACCTTGTGCAGCATGTGCAGCCGACAAGTTGATAACGATATCGTCAGCAACACAGAGACACATCAGTTCTCTGTGTAACGTTGTAGCCTTACATAGTCGTGCAAGATCAGTCCGGTGTTTCCAAGATGGGACAGCACAGCGTAATGTTGACCACAAGCCGCAAGGCAGACTTTAACCTAGAAAGTGACACTGCAAAGTGACTTTGCTAAAGTAGGTACAGAAGCTAAATGTTTGACCCGTGCATCGTTAACCCACATAAACAAATTCTGCACAGAGGAATACGGATTAATCTGGACGACTTGCGTTCTTGGAGTTGCTGGTACAAAAACATAAGTTCAAATGTGTCTGCAAAATTAGGTGGTTTGTTCACGGTATCTTAATTAACAACTGAAAATTAATGGAAGTCTCCGGCACATAGCTGGAGGAAGTAATTGCTGCAGACATAATGTCCAATAGGTCTAGGCCGTATGATGTTGTTATGTCCGTATCGCAATAAATTCATTCACATTTAGCATTTCATAGGGAATATTGTAGCAATCACAGATACAGTGACCACTTTAATTGTTGCACAAGCTAATTAAGTTGCAAAAGAAAAATGGGATACAAACCTGGACTGTGATAAATAAAGTGCCCAAGGCTGGAGAGGTCCAGGATGTAATATATTTAATGTATATGTAACGTTATACCAATTTTCAGCATACTTGCAGTATACTTCCTATCTGTGTCTCTGCTCAAAGTACCAAGTGTGTTGTTTGTGAACTTCTGTTACCAAATTATTTGAAATTCATACGCAGTAGTAGTTTTTTGTGTCCTGTGTTCACATGCATGATTTGTCATGTTAGTCAACGCCACACTCGTGAAATTCGTAAGTGGAGGTGATAAAATCATCACATCAGCTCAGACACGAATCCAGTGTTTTAGGATTATCAACTTCTAATAATGGATAGCCAACTGAACTGAGTTTGATTCCCCGGCCAGGGTGGACAGGGCCCTTTCTTTGTGGAGTGTGAATGTTCTCCCTTAGTCTGTGTAGGTTTCCTTCAGGAACTTCGGTTTCCTCCCACAGTCAAAAAAAAAAAAAAAAATTAGTCCGGCGTATTGAAAACACTAATAAGTGTGTATGTGTGTGTATGAGTGTGTATATCTGCCCTGTGATGGACCTGGTCAGAGTGTTACTCTACCTTAGGATAGGTTCCAGCACCTTAATGATCCAGTAGTAAGATAAGCGGCTTTGATGTGAGTGAGTGAGTGAGTGAGTGAGTGAGTGAGTGAGT
>JAOVVF010000051.1:6055914-6067284 GCA_028565595.1 Duopalatinus emarginatus
AGATGTAATTTAGGCCTATTTAATTATATTGTAATTTCATTGTGCCCTTCTATTATTGTCTATTTACTTACTACCTAGTTTATATTCTGTGGACGACAGTCAAGTGAATCTTCAATCTTCAATCTTGCTAACAAATAATGAAAGTCTGTTAAGGATGCACGCATCACATGCTTTAATATCTACTTCATTGCCAGTAGATGTGGTGCTGTGGATCAGTTCGTTCCAACATAAAGCCTTTCAGTCTTTATTTGCCTGGAACTAAGAATTACTTTGTAGCTACACAAAGCATTAGGTTACATTAAAGTCAGTAATTTCAACGAGACACACTCCATGTTAAATGTTATGTTAAATGAATTTTCTGATTTTTTCATTATATATAGTGCATAGTTATAAAAGGGATTGTTTATAATCACCGTGTCTGGTGCCACGTAAAACGAGGATCGGTTCCCTTTCTAGCTTCCTCTCTAGGTTTCTTCCTCTTGTCTTCTTGGGGGGATTTTCTATGCCATCGTCATATCTGGCTTACTCATTAGGAATAGAATCTGAAATAAACTTTATTATATTTAGATTGTTCAAAACACTGCGTTTATTGTTGAAAAACACTAAAAAAAAAAAAAGGCAACACAGCAAACACTATCTTACGGAGTGTATAAATAATTGTAGATTTCTTTATTTAACTGTATTAATTCTTCACTCACTAGAGTAGACTGACTGGTTTGACAGACATTTTCAGACTAAATGTGTATTTGCTCAAATTATTAGCTGTACAAATATGAAACCAGGATCTATGGAAGTGTAGCAAGGGTCATGCAGCATGATTGCATGTTAAGACTTGGATCAGTATGTAAAAATATATGATGTTTAACTGATGCTTATGCTAGTATACCGCACCTAATATTGAGCCTTGCTTAGAGGAAATAGCAGCATTTATGGAAAGTTTAAGCATTCAGACTCGGACCAGGAAAAGTTTTTTTTTTTTGTGGTTTGATTGCAGTTCTGGTGTAAAACAGTGTGCATTTGTGTTAAAGTCTTTAAACTAAAGCGGAACTGTTTTTGTTTTAGGAATGAAACAAATTAATAATTCTTAAATGCATCATTATTATTATGTTTAAGTGTTCAGTAGCTGACTGTCACAACAGCCTGAGGGGCTTGCTTATAGTTATGTAACAACATCTTAAGCCTTGAATCCAAATTAAATCGAGACATTCCAGTTTTTAATAAGTCTTTAAATTTGTTCTGTTTTGTACACAAGAGGAACTGTTCAGGTTCAGGTTTCAGTCTCTTAATGTTGTTTCCTTATGTGCTTTTCTTAAAATTATTAATCACTTTAGATCTTACTAAACTGTGGTATGGAGATGAATGTTCATTAGACAGGTGCAGCCCATCTGGAGTCCAGCTGAGCAAGAGAGATGGAAGAAGAGAAAGGAAAGAAGAACAGAGGGATGGATAGAGGACAAAGATGAGACAGATTAATGAGCTGTGGGAGACGTGTGCAGTTTTGCTAGGCTGTGGAAGTGTGAGCGTGTTCGAGAGGGAGAGGGAGAAAGGTGGAAACGTCGGGCATGCATAGATGCATTTACGAGAAATAAAACTTCCCAACTTGGTGTTTGTCAGTGTAGCATGAAAAAAGACAGAGCAAGAGATTGTGTAATAACACGGGGTTGTCTTTGTACTGATCTCAGGTGAGTAGTAGAGGATTTCTGGGGTTTACAATGTGTGCATGTCTTTGTAATCAAGAGATAAGATTGCTGATTATATTTTATGGAAAAGGATCGATAACAGTAGTCTCTCAGCATTCTCATGTGTTTGTGTTCATAAATATGGGTGTGTTTGTTTATTCTTTTGTGTGTGTGTGTGTGTCTGCTAAAGCCACAGGCATTGTCACTGGAGAGGTACAACCAAGGGTTCGTATTTTGTCCTTTTGTGTATTTTATGTAGAAATGTGAATATAGTATACATATAGTCCACTAAAATATAGTACTGTGTGGTACCGTTATATATCTCATAGCATCCTCCACATAAAACTTTCACATAACACTGCATAAATATAAATGTTGAAAGCTCTGTCATTCCTACTGCTCTGATTCTGCTGTTTTGCTTGATTGTTACTAGCAGCTTTAAGCTGCATGACTCTACAGGCCTTGTGGCATTCCCTGTGAAGCTCTTCAGTAAAGCTTAGTGTGTTTATTTGCTTCTGTACTGACACATTCAACAGAGCATTAAGAATTGGATTCCTTTTATGAGCAGCATGTCTGTGTTTTCATTACGTGTTTGTGATCTTGCACTTATAACCTTATCATTTTCACATAACTGAGTCGAATGCATTTTGCAACCTTTTTTTTTTTTTTTTTTTGAGAATGAGAGGCAAGTCACTACATGAAAACTTAACCGACGCGGGAACCAGTTCCCTTTGACCCCCCACTTTGTCATTGGTTCATTCTGCTGGAGTTCTTCTGTTCAGTTCTATGCTTTCCCTATGCGTAGTTAGAAATTTTATAGAAGTTAGCTAAAGCTAGCTGTTTTCAAATAATAATATAAAATTTAACGTATTGGCAGTTTGTGGTTAGTATTACTTCTGTTTTGTTCTTGTCACATTAATAAAGATTTGGGCGTGGCACAGAAGTTTTATTAGACAGCTGCTGGAACGTAAGTAAAACATCCTGACAGTACCAGCTTTCCTTAGCTGGTGAATGAATTCAACCGTTGACAGCACAAAATGCTGCATAGTAAATATAAACTAAACCATCACTTTAAATTTAAACTATGCATGAACAAACATGCAATTAAAAAAAAAACAATATAAATTGACGGCTTGTTCTTGATCTCTGTACATCTGTGCATATGATTCCACTCATTACTCTTATTGCTCCTGGGTGAGCCTTCCAAACGCACTGAACACACACTTCTCCAATTAAGTAATGACATGATAGGGTGTGTTGTTGGCCTGGGTGGTGTGACATGAAGAGTTGATTTTTTTTTTTTACAACAGTACATAAGTACAGAATTGCTTTATTGTGTTAATATAATAGAAATCTGCCAATGATTGCACATTTCAGTTTGTTAAAGAATGAGACATCTTTTTTTCACTTATATGTGCATTTAATGATATGGGAACAACAAATTCATGTTCTTAATTATATAATATATAAAAAATAATATATAGAATGAAAAGAGTGAGTTTGTAGAACCAACCTGGCTACCAGTCACAGTTAAAGTGGTAGTGCTACTTCAGTTAAAGGAATGATGATCCCGTATTGAATCCCATGTGTTCTCTTATTGACTGAACCACTGAAGTGACATCAGCAGACAGGATACATGTGCAGAATTTCCTGTTTAACATGTAAAAGGGGTAGAAGGATGTGTCATTGTAAAGTCTACATGTTAGGTCTTGTTCTCATATAGGTGCTTGTCGGTTGATCTGTTGGCTGCACACACTTAAATTCTTGCTTTCAAAGCAATGTGCTCGCTGTAGGATAGATTCTTGTCTTAAACTCTGCAAGTCTGTGCTGTTTTGGTCTGTGGATCAGACAGAGAGCTAGCAGGAGGTGCGTGTATGTGTGTGGAGCGTGCAAGCTTTAGTCCATGGCTGTTGCGTTGGAGAACAGCTTTGCCACGTAAGGCCTGTCTCTATGACAACAATTCTTAGCTCCCTGTCATCAGCCTCCAAGGAACTGAAGTCTCATAATATACAGTGCCTTTTAGAGACGACGTCCAACTCTTGCCTGCTGATAATGTGGCCCTGCTGAACTAACAGATGAATCTCTTGATGAGACGATAGCCATGTGGGGTGAAAAAAAAACAAACTACTTGATATAAAAGCAGGATGATTATAGTATGATTTCAACTGCAGTTATTTGACTAATTGTGCTGATTGTTATTAAGCTTGTTTAAGCTGTTATTTAAGCTTAAGATTATTAATTCCACAAGTATAAGCTTATGAACTGTCAGTTAAGTCAGTTAAACTTCAAGGACATCATTCTGTCCCGTTAGGATGCAAAAGTGCATGTAAATCAGTTTCACCTGCTTTGGTGCAAATGAAAGTCACAACAGATGCTCTAGAAAGGCACCAGCACGTGGTGGTGGCCACAGATGATTACTCTCTCCTTATCCTTTCTGACCGATTCTTTGACGTTTTGCTAGTGTCCTTGGCACTACTGCCAGCATGACGTGGTATCTGTAGCCCATTAAGGTTGTACAGGTAGTCCAGCTTCAGCAGGATGACACATCCATATGTGCCATTGCAAGAAGGTTTGATGTGTTTCCCAGCATAGTCTCAGAAGCATGGAGGAGATACCAGGATTTCAGTCATTAAAAAATAGACAGGACCAGTATCTGCGTCTTTATGAGAGCACTGCGAGAGCCTTCCAATATGACATCCAGTGAACCTCTAGTGGGCCATAAGCACTACGGAGTCACATTATGAGTTGCTGTAGTGAAATCCACATAAATTGTATGGACCTGTAATTTAATTTTTGTGCTTTTATTTTTGGTGTGATAATTTTGGTTACCATTGATCATTGGTATGTATTTTTATTCATAATGAATTACACAATATGTATATATATATATGTGCATTGAACCACATACACATTCAATGCTACGAGGACCCTTGAAACATGGCAACATGTGGCATGGTTTGCTGAGTCACGGTACTGATTGTGTCAGGCTGAATGTAGGGTTTGTGTGTGGCTCAGATCCATGAAGCCATGGACCCCAGTTGTCATGGCACTGTTCAGGCTGGTAGTGGTTAGATACTGGTGTGGGGTGTGATCTCATGACATGGCTTGGGTCCACTGGTCCACCTAAACACATCATCGACAGGTGCTTGTTATGTTTTGCTGCTTGGTCACCATTTGAAGCTCAGTCAAGCATTTATGGGATGGGGTGTCGAAACCTGCACCTATAAATGCCACAGCGCTGTGGGTGGATATCCAAACATGGTTTAACATTTCTATAGGCATGCTTAATTAACAAGCTTGTGTAAATCTGTTTAAAATATGACCACAGCCAACGCTCCACCTATGATCATGCAGCCCAGTAATCGATTTTTACTGAGCACTTCTTTATGGATAGATTTTACCACCTCTGTAATGTATTTCAGCACTGATTACTGAATTGCTGTGGTCGCTATTCCTGATGCAGATTATCTTATGATTGATGTACACGTGCTTGTTCCTTTTTAGCATTGATTGAAGGGGGTGGTGAGCTATTTTAATGGCATATCTTGAAGGATGGTCACTTGAATGTCTGATTGTAAGATTATAAGAGAATCTGCTGAAAGTCAGCCTATGTATGTAATCAGCTAGGAACTCGTTGCACATGCTAGTATTAGCTGCTGTCTCCGCTGGCTCCTTTGGGCTAATTTTAGAAATGAATGTGACGCTAGCTTCATTAGCCACAACTCCCCAGTAAACCCCAGTGCTGATCTAAGATGTTACAGAAACACCAACTGGATATATAACTTTTTCTCTTTTGACCTTTAATTCAGATAAGTGTGTGTGTGTGTGTGTGTGTCGGTGTGTTACAGCACATTATCTTTGTTACTGTGAGCTTTAAACTTGATGCAGTTTATAAAGTAACTGTGCTTTATTACAATAAATTCTGGTACAGTAATCTTCTAATCCTGATGCCTAGCAATGGTCAGACATTTAAATCCCTGTTTAGTATAGAAGAATGATGTAACTCACTGTCTGTACACTGTTGTCCACTGACTGAATTATTTATGACCAAGTGTAGTGCGTCTCTTTAATGCCACCCTGTGATCAGGACATTTGGCTTTATGTCAGCTAAAACAAGAATGAAACAAAAATATAAGCTATTGCCAAAATATGTTTAAAAAAAAATGTGTAGTTTTCTAAAATCTATTGTTGTGCTCAGATTGGAATGATTTTGCTCATCATAGTCTATCACCACTGCAGCCAAGCCACCCACAATCACTATGTCCTCGGTACTACTGAGCAGCAGTGCTGTAAAGGCCGCAACATGCTGAGAGTCACATAAAGCACCAATATACCAGGAGACCATGAGGCAGCTTAATGTTACTATTCTGAGTGCATCAGAATGTGGATGAGGAGTTGATTATACCGAATCTAACAAATCAGATTCGTTAGTCTGTCCCATCTCAAATGAGATCAACGGAGATAAAAGAAAAAAAAACCAGATATGCTTACTGGCAATTAGGTTTAAATACATGGTCTATAACATGTATCTTTATTCAGCAGTGTGCATTGATTCCCACGCATTAACAACAATGGTGTTGTTTATAGTGTGCTGCACTTGGCTGCATTCATGCACTGAGCTATGTCTAGAGCCGTAGTTCTCACAGAGGGTCCATTGCAAATATTGATCAGTTAAACCAGGTGCTATTGTGTGGTGGACAAAACCTTAAATCAACTCAATCTATTAGTTTATCCTCTGGAAGTATGTGGTGATGAATAGCTTGGAGTTGGGATTTGTCAGTGTTATTAAAATTGGCACAATTACGACCAACTCATACACATCGGAAGATATTATTGACCTTGATGTAGATATTCAACTTTGTTCTTCATTTTTGAATGAAATCTGTTCTTAAATACTTATTACCTAGACTTAATAAGACTTAATTCAATACTGAATAAAATCTCACCAGTTGCTATGGGTACTGTGTTAGCTTTTAGCATGAACAAACTAATTTTCTTGGCTTTTCCCCAATTTTCTTCCCAATTATCCAGTTCCTATCCATCTGTCCCCTATCATGCAACAGCTATGGTGAAGGAGGGTGGGTGAATGCCATCATGTGCTTCAAGCTGCTGCTTAGTGAATGTCAAAGGCTGGTGGAACACCCTTGGAGGAAAGTGCTCACACCCATCTCTGTAGGATTGAGTTCAAAGACACCCATGATTGGCAAGGGTTGCTGTATTGACATGGGAGAGACCCTCCCTCTCGCTTTTTGAGAGCACAGCCAATTTTGCTTTTTAGACTCCCAGTTACAGATGGCTTTAACATCACCCGGGATTCAAACTCACAATCTCTAGATGATAAGACAAGATGTCTCTAGATGACTTCTGTTGGAAGTGTGTGAACAAATGAAATTAATTAAAAATATCACTAGTAGGTACAAAACAGAAAAATATATGTGTGGCTAAATATGAAAAAGCTAAATCATACACACCTGAACCTTAGATTTGAGTAATGCAGGTGAGGTTAGGTATCCATCAGATCTAGTATTTGCAGACTATTAAACAGCTATTGACATTGTGTACTTCTTATTAAGCATGTTTTTGCATGCATGGTTTATTTTATGCTTGTCTAACTGAAATATGTCTCTAAATATAGTATATGTTTTTTTTTCACTGTCTCTCTTTCAGAATATGGATGGATTCAGTATGTATACAATATGGACCTGATTAATAAACACACTCAGACTTATATGCAAATGACTTAAAAGAAGGGGGAGGAAAGACCTGGAATGTTCTGTATGTCTAACACCATGCCTTGAAGTAAATTTAACAGTGATCTGCCTCACTGCATGATGGCACCTGAAATGACGAAGGATGACCTGTTGAGACTTTAACCAAACTATCAAAAGAGGCAGCACTGGATCTCAGCTCCATGACCTGAGCCATGCAGAAGTGTTTCACATCCACTCCTCCACCCAAAGCCCTCCAGCCACAGCCTACGAATCATCATCAACAATCCCCACGATCCACACCTACCCACAGTCTCCCTCCAGAGCAACTGAACCAGTGTGTGAGCACTGCTCTTAGTCATAGCATGGCTGGTAAAAATATGAAACAGCACCGCTTATCTTATTCCTCAGCTTCGGTGCCAGTCTCTGGCCCAGGGACTCCTTCCCGAGGCTCCCAGCAACCTCACGGTTTCGCTCAGCCATTAGAGCTTGGTAAGACATCTGTAGTTACCTTCAGCTACATAGAGAAGGTGAATGTCCAGCAATTGGAGAGTCCACACAAATTTTCGAGGACGCAAAGAGAGGCCACTCAGTCGAATAAGAATGATTCAGCCTTCTCTGTCCCCTCAGGCTCCTGCAGCAATAATAGTCCTTTTCACCAGCAGGCGGGCTCACCCGCTCACAACCGAGTCACTGTGGACTGTGGAGTTACAGTGGGTCGAGCAGCCACCCAAAGGACCTTGGAGGACTTTGGGTTACCCCAATTAAGGTCTGAAATTACTCATGGGTCAGACTCGAGTCCAGGGCAGAAACATAACCAGCAAGTGCAATGTCAGTCATGGGCAGGATCTCCTGGTCATGACACATATTCACACAACTATGATGCAGAAAAGCCAAATGTTCAGTATGGCCCAACATGTTTCCCAGGCTCACACTGTTTGTCATCCCACACAGGACACTCTAACCAACCCTTAAAGCAAAACTCCAGCCCTAGGGCCCAGCAAGACCCAGACCTACACCAGCTTACCCATAAAGGCACATCTAGTGGAGTGGATGGCAGTCCTCTCTCAGGTCAGAAGGGCAATTTGTTGATTACTAATGCACATTCTGAAGGTTTAAACCAGCTTAGTGGCAGCAATACATCCTCAGCAATTAACAGTCCAGAAGTAGCACGTAGGCTTGCAGAGGAAGCCACCAAAATCTCGGTTATTTTTGATGATATCCGAAAATCCCCTGCCCACAATGCTTTTGGAGTTCAGACTGAGCTAGGCAGCCCCAGACAGTCTCAAAACTGCCCCTCCCAACATCGGAGCCCACCTATGAAAATGAACATCCCTTTACACGTGATGCATTCTGACCACCCTGTAACAAATGGAGCTACTCCACAAACAACAGAGTCTTTAGCCAATCGTAGCCCTGAAAGAGTTGAGAAAACACAATTCTTTTGCAACCCAATCCCCTTAGGACAGACACCTGACTCCCCAGCTCTCCCCTCTCATGCATTGCATCCATGGCTGGGTAAGGGGGACACGGACTCACCCTTACGGGACCCTCGTGTACTTTGGGGTGACTTGTCAAGCACAGACAGTCCCACACTGCACAGGAGGAGACTTCCACAGTACACAGGTGAAGTCTGGTACCAACATGATGCATGGGATCTATATACACATGGGCACAGTGAGACCAGGAATGAACCTGTGTCTGACAGTGTGGAGATCTCCAGGAGGCTTCTTATTGGGCAGCATATTGAAGAAGGACCAATCAGCTGGACCTTCATGCAGAGCTGGCGGGAGCAGAGTGGGAATGAAATGGGGATGCTCAACGCAGTTCAGGGATCAGAAGAAATTGAGACAGGAGGAGTGGAGGTCCAGGGCGTAGCAGTGGGCACCGATCTGACAACAGGGCAGGAGGCTGTCGCTTTGACTCAGGAGCAGAAGCAGGCAGAATGGAGACGCAGACAAGCTTTGTTACTTGGCCCTGTTGTACTGGATGAAGAGAATGAGGAGAGGGCAGAAGTGGAGCAGAACTGTGTGCCAACTTCATCTCCAAGCTCCAGTGGGGTCACAGGAAGCTTGGGAGATCGTGAATGTCTCTCACCTGAATCCAGCAGTAACAGTAATCAGACAGAACATGCAAGCTCAGGTATACAGGTAAGACGAGGCTGTGATCTTTAAACTGCACATCAGTCTAAGTTACACCATTAGGGGGCAGGTTCTTTAAGGGTTCCTCTAGAGGGTAAAAGGTTTCAATGTCTAAAGGGCTCAAAAGACTTTGTTGTAGGGTTTTACATGCAAATTTCATTTCCAGAAAAGTTGGGAAAATTAAATAAAAAAACAAAATCGAAAATCGAACTTCTTAAATTGACTTGAAGCTTTATTCAGCAGACAAAATGACACAAAAAAAGATTTTCAGTGGTTTAGTGACAAACTTAATTCTATTTGGTAATATGAAAATGTAAACAAATTTAGAAATAAATTACTGCAACACAGCCATGTTTATCACTGGTCACATTCCTTGTGGTCAGAAGGTTGCTGGTTCAATCCCCTGTACTAAAAAAGATGTGACTGAAGTGCACTATACGCTGTAGATAAGGGCTGTCAATTGCAAGTGTGTGCAGCTGTGGCCTTGTTTTTAGGGAACCGATCTTGTGATCGGAAGGTCCTAGGTTCAGTCCCCACAATGGACAAGACACGACTGCAGTGCCCATGAGCACCTTAGTTTAAAAAACAGTTATTTTTTAGAAAGTATCCTAACTTTTTACTGGAAATGAAGTTTGCCTGAACTTTAGTAAAGTGCTAGATGTTTTAGTTTTTCTGCTGTAGGACCATTTGAATGAATTTTCTTGTTTGAATACCTTTAGAATTTTCATAACATTTACATACATACATGTTTAACATCTCATGTCAGAGTTTCCCATGCATCTGGGGTAGATCACGGATGGGAGGGGTTCAGCTGCCTCGCTGCCTCATTGATTCTAGACTGTCTACTAGAATCAATACCACTTAAATGTTTTATGTCATTTTTGATTGCAGTTGTAAATTTCCCTTAAATTAATTATTGGCACTATTTCTGGATTTACTTCTTTATAAAATTACTCCAGATCTTTTAAAATTATAGAAACCATAACTGATCCAGAATACACTAATTAAAGCACAAATAGTGTTTGCAATACGAAAGAATTGCTACTACTTTTGTAGTAGCACTATTATATTAATGTATCTCTGTTATTACTGATGTTAGAAAAGTCTGAACATGACTCAATGGGATGATGACAAACTTTCGTTTGAAATAAATGTCTGTGTGTGATGTAGGGAGTTTATGATTAGAAAACCGGGTCTGTAAACATGACTTATGTGTTTCGCAGTCTGATAGTGGCTCAGCTGCACTGGGGCCATCTCTGCACTCCCAGAAGATCGCCCGAGCCAAGTGGGAGTTCTTGTTCGGCACCACAACAGAAACCGTCTCCAGTGAACAAGAGAAGAGTGAGTGAGCTGTTCATCTCTTTTTTTCCCTATTGAGTACTTCATCCATCTTTATAGAGGTCACTACAGATGAGAACAAAATGAGGCAGAGATTGAGAGAGAGATGTCGAGGTGGAGAGAGATGTAAATGTTTTAGACTTTTATAAGCTAGTTTTCTTTTTAATTCTGGAATCTAATTGTTAGACAGTCTGTGAAGTTCCCTTGTAAAGGTAAACTTTATACTAGACCTCTACATAAACCATTTGTCCAGAATCTAATACATTCAGCCTGTTTAGCTTGATCAACAGCTTAATATTACTGATTACTATACTATTTATATCTGCACCGTCTGTACTGTACGTATTGTACTCATATATATATATATATATATATATATACAAACCGGATTCCAAAAAAGTTGGGACACTAAACAAATTGTGAAAAGAAAAACTGAATGCAATGATGTGGAGATGGCAAATGTCAATATTTTATTTGTAATAGAACATAGATGACAGATCAAAA
>JAOVVF010000051.1:6079191-6092507 GCA_028565595.1 Duopalatinus emarginatus
CTGGGCAGCCAGTCTGTGCTACACCAATAAGGGTCCTTGGGCAAGACTTCTAACACTATGTTGGCCTACCTGTAATAGTAATAACCTTGTAAGTCACTCTGGATAAGAGCATCTGCCAAATGCTGTAAATATAAATGTATGTATTGCATGTTAGAACTGTGGATAAGTTAAGAAAGCTGTCAAAATTGAATTGAATTAAATGTTTCTAGTGAAACAGTTGAAAGCATAGTTTGCAAGTTAAATAAGCACTTGGCAACAGTTCCTGGCTTGTTGCTGAACGGACATGCATATTTACAGTCACACTCTAACAACCAATGAAAAATCTTCCAAGAATTTTCGAGGTTATTATTGTTGGCACTAACGAGAATATCTGTGGAATGAGATATTCATCAAGCACATATGGGTGTGATTGTCTGCATACATTTGACCCTGTAGTGTTGCTATGCATTATAAGTGGAAAATTTGGGCTAACATTATTTAAGGATACTTTTGTGATACATTTTATAACAACACTGCAGTAACCTAGTAATATTGCATTTGCAAAACCTACAAAAATGATAAAGGTGTTTTTAAAGTGACTATGCAAATCTCTGTGTTATAATGGGGTCGGTCAGTGTTATGAAAGTACTCATGATAGCTGCGTTATCTAAGAAAGGTACTTGTATTATCTACCAGCCCTTATATGCAGCCTCTAGGTCTGGTCTCCTTTGTTTAAAAGAATTAAAACTACATTCATCTGGACTAATTCAATATAAATATGCAATATTAGCTGAGCTGGAGATGCATCATGGATTAAAAGGCAATATTCACACTTTCTTAAGACCTCAGTAATGTTATCAGTTTTTTATATATTTTTTTAATTTTCCTGATTTTTAAATTTCCATTCATTTTTCCATTCATTCATTCATTTATTGAGTGCTGGCCATGGTGCTGAATTCACATGCATTGCTCCTGGAAGTGTGGGTGGAGAACTTTGTGTGGAATATTGTGAAGACTCACAACACTGCTATGAAAAATGACTGGTGTTAATTGAAAACACACTACAACATTATGAATAACAGATACGATGGACATGATGAGAGTTTCTCTACTGTCGCATACAGCAGGATTAAAAAAAAAACCTTAGCCATATTTTCTCTCTCTCTCTCTCTCTCTCTCTCTCTCTCTCTCTCTTTCTTACGTCTTTTTCCCCCTCCAGCTATCACTTTCTAACCCACAACAGCAGATCTCACTTTATTTCCTCCTACTCTACCCATCTCTATCTCCTTTCTCTCTCTACTTTACAGAAACAGTTCTTACTTTTCCCTCCTACTCCTACTGTCTCACTCACTTGCGCTTACTCACACACATTTTGGCCACTGAAACAACTCATGGTTGAATCTCGAAACACTGTAGCATCAGTGCTCTTAGAGAATTTGTTTCCCTGTCTGATCTAAGACTCTCTACTGTGGTTATGCAGTCTTTAAAAAGAGTGGATTTTGTTGGACACAATGTCAGTAATTGTGTAACCAGTAAGTGTGTCCTGGAGGATGGTGTCATGTTTGGAAGCATACGGTCAGAACCACAGCGCATACCATTATGGAGCCTGTAACAACAGCTTTCCAACAGCTTACCCTGTATGATTTAAGTAAGGAATGAAACCAGTGAGCTATTGTAGCCCAGTCACTTAATTTGAGATGCTTTTCTGCTCACCATAGCGGTAGAGTTGTTATTCAAGGTACAGTCAGCTTAAATCAAGCTGCCCATTCTCATCTGACTTCCCTGATGTGGCAGCAGTCACTGAGCTTTACAGTTTGCACAGTAAGACATATGCTATATGCTAAAGGTCTACATGCCTGAACTCCAAGACGTACACCACTACTTTGCTTCCTCTGACACTGGAAAACCTACAGGGTGTGGAGGGCAAGATGGATTCTGCCAAGTACCAGGAAATCAAATAAAAAAGTCAAAAAATGCATTTCCTCCCACAGAACTGCAGCTCAATGGACATCCTTTGTCCTTTGCACCATCCTGCGTAAATGTTGTGCCTGAAAAACCCTAAAGATAATAAGCTACTTGAAATATTCACATCAGCTTACTACTCGGCATTGACGATAATGCCCAACGTTAACTGAAGCTCTTGACTTGTATCTGCATGACTTTAAACATTGCAGTGCTTCCACATTATTGGATAATTGGCTGGTAATTGGCGGATAATTACATGAGTTATAATGTTATAATGGTATGTAGGTATCATTTAAAGCAGTTGTAGTAATGGTGTACTGTATCGTAGAGAAACAAGAAGCTGTTAAGTCTTTCTGTTTATAGATGACTGACAACTGTGCATGTAAAACATGATAAACTGTCTGGCTGTAGGTGTTTCATTGATGAGTGCAGAAAATCGTTTTTGTCAGTCTGATAATAAACATACCCAACATACCATGCATGAGTAGTAGAGTAGCAAGCTTTTTGTAAGTGCATGTAAATGATGCTGGGTAAAAAAAAACCCCACCGTATGACAGCCTGGGTTTCGGATCGGTTTTTACTTTTGCTGTATAGATGCATTGGTTAGATCTCGCTGGCGCAAAGCTGCCATTAAGGCTGTATAAATCTAATGAACTGCATAAATCAGTATTCATTATTTTTTAATATATATCCATTTCTTAATTGATTATATTTTCTGTTGTAGCAAGTGAGTTGTGTTTGTTCTAAGGGTTAATATATATTTTACATAGATTACAGAGTAGTATTTCATAATGATGCCAGTGTGCTTCAGAGTTGGCCTGTTTTTTTTTTTTTTTCTACGTTCGAACCAACATCCTTGTACTGTAAAATGCATCCCGATTTTCACACATTCCCACATGTGCTGATTTGTCTGTGTCTGATCAGTGTTAATCATTTTTCTCTCTTTCTCAGTCTCCTTCACACATAGCTCTGAGAGAGAACTAGTGCAGAATCTTAATCAGTATTCAGAGCGTGGGGCTGTGTGTGTGTTTGTGTGTATGTGTGCGTGTGTCTGGGTGTAGAGACAAGTCAGACGGCTATGATTGGCTGCGCGGTAGCGGAGTGCCGGGGGAGGGAGATATGCATTCAGAGAGAGAGGCTGAGAGAGAGGGAGACGGAGAGGTAAGGGGAGGGTGGAGAGGAGCTCGCAGCCTTAATCAGGTCTCCCCAAGACTCGAACACTTCCCATCATCCACAGTGAATGGACTGAAATAGAGAGGCTCATTTTCAGGTTTAATTCTGAACACCTTAGAGTGATTTGAACAGAGCACAGAAAAGGGATTATGAAGAATCGTTCTTCTGCTTCTGGAGGACATCGTTATGCCGACGGAAAACGGAAAAGCATAAGAGGAAAAAAGGCTTGAAGCTATGAATGTGTATAGAGAAAAAAGACGAACAAGAGGCACATCTTCTAAAGCCTGAGGTCTGTTCAGTTCTTACAGGCAGGACAAGTGGAGTGAGGTTAAAGGAGAAGAGGCAAGAAACCTGAAAAGGCTGATTTTTATTATTTTTTAATTATCCTGGATCCTGATTTTTATTGCGATATTATGCCTGATTATGTGGCAGCTTTTGGCAGATTTTAGTTATTTTAGTGTGATGTTTTTAAGTTTCGGGGGTGATTTTTGATACGACGCACATTTGATGGAAGACACTTAAGTCCCATCCACCTCTGTACAGTGTGTTTTGGTGTATGCGTGGGTGTGTGCTCACTTGTGTTTCCACCCGTTGCATCCATCTGTTGGATTCTGGCTGTGCTTTCACACTTCTGCAAGTATCCTTTGCCATCTGTGTGTATGCATGGCTTTTTGCCTCCTGTTACATCACCAGTCCCTTGTTTTTGATATGAGAGTTGATTTGTTAGGTTCCAGGCTTTCAGGATGTACGCTGTAGATATGTGCTTTTTGATGTTTATTTAACCCCCATCAGGTTCATCAGGCTGTTAAAGTCAGCTTTACCATAGAAATCAAATCTTTATCCTATTTCCTGATTGTCTTCAGCAGGACTGAATGATCTGAATGACCATCTTGGTTGCATCATTTTTACTTGGATTTGATTGTTATAGTTATGGCTCCATTGCACATTTCATCCTTTCTGCTTATATGTGTTTGGAGTTCACGTTATCGAGTGTATGACAAACAGGTGAGATAACATCTATAATGTTACACGAAGTTGGATTATAACCTGATCACATCAAGGTTCTTTTTTTTTTTTTTTTTTGGAATGGGAAACTAAAGTGAAACTGGACAGTCACTTATTACTACATTTTAAGGAAGTTATGTTTTTATGTTTTTTATTTGTTTTTTCAAAAACTGTAATTCTCTGAGGGTCCACCTACCTGGAGTTTTTTGCTCTGCTAACCTTCAGCTTGGAGGAAACATTGTTTATTAATATTTTCTCCACTTTTTCATCACTTGACTTTCATTTCCAGTCTTGAAAAAGCCATTATCAGATTGAAACACTGCCAGACGAGACCTCGGCCTCACTGTGTAAATCCTCAGGATTGGTTTGTTTAGCTCCCTTTAACCCATTTTCATCATTATGATTGGGGTAAACAGTCTGCACTCAGCGGGGCGCCTGCGCTCCCGTTCTCTCTGTTCGGTACGTTATGGGCGGGATTTCCGTATGATGGACCCATTTCGTTATCCACGTACTCCACGTTCTCGTTCCCTCAAGCCACTAGTGTTCCCTGACTTGCTGGGCAAAGCTCAGGATGGGCAGAAACATCCACAATTCCGCAAAAGGAAGAGGGTATGCTGTCTATCAGTCCCAGTTTTGTCTGCATGCCTTACTTGTGTAACCTATATGTAGTGATATGTTTCCCATAACTAGACGGTTAAAAAAGAATATTAAAACGTAAAATAGATTATATAACAAAAATTATTTAAACTTTGCTTTTCCATGTTCAACTATAATTTAGGCTGCTTTGTTCTGAATATGTCATTATTTTCTAGGTTTGTTAGTGATTTTAACATTTTTACATATCTGAATATATATATTTATATCTATATTTATTTAATATTATGTTTTCAATTAATTATCTACATGATTTCTGAGCTGAACAACTGTAACAAGACGTAAGTTATACTTACAGCATGAACATACATTCAGTGGAGTGGTTTAATGAAAGTAGTGTATATTGTCTAAATGTATCACAGAGTCATTAAATTTATTTGACATTATTTTGTAACCTTAAATACTCCACATATATTTTCATTACGGCACGTTTTAAAACAACTATAGAAATCATATACATTTGCATGTATATATAAATACGTTGTATATATAATTTCCTCTGTGCTTTTATTGGAAGATCCTTTTTTCAGTAATTGCCAGTGTTTTATTCTTGTTGTAACTCAGTGACTCAGAAATTGTAATATTAATATATTTAAGATACACACACACACACACACACACACACACACATATTTAAATATTATAAATAAATATTTAATTATATATGTATTTAAAATATATCTTTTAAGACATGGCACTTTTAAAAATATTTATAGCTACATTAAATGTTAATGAAAATGTTAGCATTTATTATATAACCAATATACACAAGCTTTTTTCCTTGCTTGAAGACAAAAAAAGCATTGTCAGGTACCGAATAAAACCAAAAATTCATAATTCCTTTTTCCTGAAGACTTGGCCATGGTGGAAAACATACTTACTTACTGTTGCAAAGCTCTGACAGTCAAAACTCCTGTTATAAATTAAAAATTAATGTCTTTTAACAGAGATCATTAATATGATTGATTGCACATTTTTCCTTGTTAAACACAATGACTGTTCACTTCATTCTGAACACCTGTATACCTTCATGCAGTTATCTAAAGAGGCATTCATATGGCAGCAGTGCAATTTATAAAGTCTTGCTTATAAAGGTCAAGAGCTTTGGTTATTGTTACATCAGACATAAGAATGAGGGAGAAACTGTGATCTTTGTGACTTTAGTTGTGGTGTGGTTGTTTGTATCAGATGGCTAGTCTGTAGTGTTCATGCAGAATGGTGCAAGAAACAAATAACACTGAGTGAATGACATTTCTGTGTGTGGAAACACCGTTTTGATGAGAGAATTCAGAAGAAAATGACCAGAAAGCTAAAAGGAAATTTATAGTAACTTAAAAAATTACTCTGTACTACCATGGTGAGCAGAAGAGCATCTCGGCATGCATAAGACATTGAAGCTTGATGTGGATGGATTATAACAGCTGTTGTAGCGTGCTAATTTGACTATAAAACAGCCTAAACCAGTCTAGTCATTCTCCTCTGATCTCTCTCAAGCATTTTTCATCAGATATATTTTTTCATACCATTTTATAAACTCTAGAGCATGAAATTTCCATAAGACCGAATGTGCATCAGCATGATTTGATGCATTGCTCTCCTAATATATAATTAAACAATTTGAAAAAATGCACGAATGTACAGGTGTTCCTAATAAAGTGGCACGTTTTCAAACACCCATGTATTATCAGACTTAGATTATCTTGAGCATCCGCCATACAAGTCCCTCATAATGAGCCGTTACTATAGAAACAATGATCTATTAGAACAAGCTCATTAATGGAAACCTATCATTTAGGGTACAGATGCAATTATTGTCAGAGCTGTTGTAGAAAATTAATCATCTTTAGATTCAAACACTCCGAAACAGTGTGGTATAACCACTATCAAGACACACACATAATATCACCCTGCAACTCTGAATGCAGACGAAGGCATCATTTTAAAAACTACCAGTCCAATTGCTTTTTATTCTGACCACCAGCGTCTATCTGTGTTGGTGATGTAGCAGTCTCAAATGAGCCTTGCATTGGATGGATCAAAATGCATTGATTTTTCTTTGAACAAGTGGTGTCTAGTTTACATAGCAAACAATCAGGGCCTGTTTGTACCAGTCACTGAAAATCATATTACTGCTATCGCTGGGCAGGTAGAAAGTGAAGTGATTGACCCACTGTGCTTCCACACAGAGAAATGTGGCCCCTGCATTTAACCCAACTGTGCAATGAAACACACACACACTAGTAAAGACACACACTATGGGGCAGTGAACATACTTGCCCAGAGCAGAGCTTATCAATGGCACCTGGGGAGCAGTTGGAGGGTTAGGTGCCTTGCTGAATAGCACTTCAGATGGGTCTTTTTGCTACAGTAGATTAAACTGGCAATCGAATAAGACCGGTTCCCTGTCTTTACGCCATAGCTGCCAGATAGATATGTAGGTAGGTAAGTGGGTTGGAGGTTATATGGGTAGGTAGGTGAGTGGGTTGATGTGTAGTTAGGTAGGTAAATAAATTAATCCTTAAATTTCAGTATTACAGCAGCAGAAACATACGTTATGAACCTATATTGCAGAACCATAGAGGGAAAAATAAATAAAATTAAAATAAAAAGATAGAGATGTACAGGGGCTCAATTATATAAAAATGGAGTAAAGCACAATAAGGAGGAGAGGTAAAAAGAGAGTGGGGGGTGCTATAAATAAAATATGATTACAAGAGAAACTTACACATAATAAAGTATCATCAGTTAACAGATAAAGAAGAGAATTAAATTTGATGAAAGTTTATTAACAATATTTGTATATTGCTTACCTGTGCTGAATGCTGAAATGACCCATTTGTTCATAGCCGTATGATATGACATCATATGCTGTTTATAGTACTACAACTGTTACCACTTTTAATGATGTGCATTTGTATGGAAAATTGCTGAATGCTTAGTGTTCCTATTTCCTGGTGCATTATTAGTCCTTGTTCTATCAGGCATCAGACTGTAAGTCATATCATATGTCTTTAAATGTCAGCTATCATGATGCATCGCTCAGCTGTAATGTTAACTTATTAACGTAATCAATTTTACAACGCGCCGTATTATGAAATGGATTTAACCTCACAGTCCATTTCAACATTCAACATTACCATTAGCATTACTCCTCGTATTAATCTGCCATGCTTGAATAGACGGCTGTGCTTTTTTCTTTTTGTCTGGTAGCTCAGACGTGGAATAATCAATTCCACCAGCATAATTATCCACAATGACAGAAGCCATATTTGTCGGGTCCATCACAAATCATTCTGAATTTCTAATTAAAGCTGCGGGAGACTGATATTAATCACAAATCAGACATTGTTGCCAAGTTCAATCGCTGTTGTGCTTGATTCTCTGAATTGTGTTTTCTCGTAGATGTGATTGTATAGACAATGTATTGGTGTGTCTGTACCATTGTCAGAGCAGTGGTACACACAGGCACATATTTCGCACTCAGCATATTTGTATCTAATACCCCTGTTGTGTGTCTCTCTGCAGGCTCTCTACAACTCCATTAAGAACGAGAAGCTTCAATGGACAATGTGAGTTCGTTGTTTTCTCTCCTTTACTGTACCTGCTTGGCCACATATGGCCGTTTTGGTACTGTGTAATTAGTTGCAGTTACGATTTTATGGTCAAAACATGTTAAGCGTATGAAATATTGATACATTTTGTCATGAAAACTTTTTCAGAACATATTCATGGTGTCGTCATTGATAAAATGGGGCGTTAGCATGGGCGCGTGTATCGATGACGTTTGCAGTGATCTGCGATGATGCGTTGGGTAGGAGCATTACTGTGTCAAAGATTTCTATTCTTGCTTTTGCCATTGCAGTCACCAATTAACGTCCCTGGCTTTCCTAGTGCTGTTGCCATGGTTACGCCTCCATGGCTACCGCTCCATAGCAGCAGCACCACTTTTCCTTTTGCTGATCTGAATTCATTCTCACTCTTGTATGCACACACACACACCCTCTCTTCCTCTCTCCCTCTCTCTCTCACACACACACACACACACACACACACACAAACAAGCAAAAGGAGTGCATAGCAGTAGCTCTTTGAATCCTATGGCTGTCTTCCTATATCTACAGTAAAGGTGTGCTTGCAGTCCTCCTACTACCTGCCTTAAAATAGTCTCCTTTTCTCTCCCTTTCACTCACTCACTCACTCAGACATGCACGCAAAAACAAACAAACTGTGCTGCAGCAGAAAATGTATCCCAAGATACCAGTCCAGTTTCTGCTGCATATCGCAGTGAAATGATCTGATGCTCTTTACAGTAGTGGTGTTGCACAAACGTGCTCACATGGGTACGTGTTACGCTTTCCATGTTATACATTATATATGAAGCGCTGTGGGCTGTTGTGAGGCTGTGCACAGTGTACTGGAATTCTCCATATGTTTTTGGAGAACATTGGATAAGCAATGCAGAGAAAAGAAAGACCACTTGAGTGAATTGGATGAGCAGATATGAGGCCAATCATTTTATATTTAGATGTATTTTTCCTTCAGTAGACAAGTCTTATTAGGTCTCAGCCAAGTGTCATTGCTGTATTCTTGTGCATTGCATCGCATCACGTTAAATTACATTGTGTTGAATCAGTGTGGTGAATTGTATGATATCATATCAGTAGATGATTCATGTGTATCTTTAACGGATTGGTAATGCTTCAACATATGTATCGCATCAGTCTCCGTGATGGAGATGCATCTAGTGTTTTAGCATATGGATGCTTGGGTTGACTACTAAGGAAGAAGAACGCAATGCTATGCTACTAAGTTACTAAAACTAATACGTACATCTTATAGCAAAGAGTATAAAAAATAAAGAAGGTTTTAGTGTTTTTTTGTACATCATGGCTGTCTACTCTGGTTTTTCTTTACTGTGTGGCCTGGGTTTTGACGTCAAGCCCTCACAATCACAAAAATAATACATTTCATCAAATTTGACATCACTTGACTTATACAACCTCATTAATGGTAATGAGGTATAATTGATACCTTATTACATCTTATTGTAGTCATTTTAGGGCCACACATTGTATAATGATCATTATTGTATATGAAGCATCAATAAACTGTCCTCATGTAATCTTATACGGTCTGTTGTTTTTCTGCAATGAACCATTTCTCACAAGTAAGTCTCTACATATAAAGGCATGAGAAAGGTTTGTCTGCAGAATTATTGGCACCCTTTTACTGTATGGAGCCTAATTGAGTGAGCAAGCCTTTATATATAACATCAACGATTCATCTGCTGTGGAAACAGAATGCGGAATTATTTAATAAGTTGCAACTGAATTAATCCTCAGTGTGCAGAACGTCATCTTGGACTTTCTCTCAACAGACCTACAAAGACCATGTCAGGCGCCATCTCATGTCATGGGTGTTTATTAAGAAAGTGTTTCTTTAGTGTGTGCAGAAGTGTTGATGAGTTTTAAAAAGTTGCCTGCATGCAGGTACATTTTGCATCACATAGATTGAATGATGTAAGTATTGTGAGTCCATGGAGTCATCCTGTTTGGTGTGAATACGGCAGGAAAGTCATGGCACTGCGATGTGGGGATATTTATATACACTGCATCATGATACTTCATCTTTGTTGCAAACTCAAGTAAAGTATACAACTGTGTACCAATCAAATTATTGCCAGTATGGGCAACATTAGAATAATGTTTACATGAGGGATAAGTGTCACAGTGCTAAGTTACTTGTTCAAGTTATAATGTTTTGGAATGATACTTCAGCATGGGCCTTGCAAATAAATTATTTCAGAAGCATGACAGAATATAGAGCTCCTGTCACCAGCAGCTCTAGAGTCCCAGGTTCAATCCACAGCGCTGGTTTACTGTCTTTGTTGTCCATGTTTCCTTCATGGTTTTTCTCTGGGTATTTTGGTTTCCTCCGAGCTTGCAAAGATGCTGGTGTCCCATCCAGGGTGTAGTTCCACCTATCACCCAGTACTTCTGGGATTGATTCTGGATCCACCACAGTCCTGACTAGAATAAAGTGATTATAAATGTCAGCAAGCAAATTCCAGATCTCTATCTTCTCAAGCATCTTTGAGATTAGGAGGAAAGGGATGTTTAGGGTGGACATTTTTAGCAAGATATCAGCATCCCTATATTTTACTGTGCTCTGATGGACAAATTAGTGTAATAAATAAAATAAATAAGACTGTATATTTTGTATTTTCCCTTGTTGAATTAATAATATTTTGGAGGAAGGTTCAGTTCTCCAATTCACTGCCAGTTATGCTCATATCTCTGGCCAAAAGAGCTTCGTGAAATTCATGCCAGAATTTCATTAATTTTCTTTTCCTCGTCCCAAGTGCACGTGTAACAGATGAAGCTCTGCTTAACGCCTGCTGCCACCATTATTTCTGTGACTCCTCTCATCTCTCATGTGTATATTGTTCTGTTGAGATTTTATGTCAGCTTTTAATTGTTGACCTCCATATTGCACAGCTTGGCTAAATGTTATAGATGACTAAGAAGCTTTTGCATAGCATTGAAATGATGGCTATGATAATGACAAGGCTACTGGGTCTACTGTGGTGCTTAGGAAATCAAAACGGGTATATTTAGGGTTTTAGAGGTCAAATATTAAGCCGTGAAATGGTCATTTAAGCATTGTGATTCAGTTTTATGTATCTGTGGTACGGGGAATCTATGATGCAAATGAAAGCGGTTTTGCATGTGTTTGTTTTGGTTCCCTGGTCTGTGTGAATGTGATTTGTCTATGTGTCAGAATGGCACTGAATTTGGTTGGGTGTCGTAGGACCTGTTCCTTTACGTGCGGGTGCATCTTGACAATCATGACTGATTCACAGCAACATGGGGTTGACGTCCAGAAGGTTGCCATTTTACAGCCTAATTTGGTCCTGGGTACTAATTCTACAAACAGCCCATTGCTAATGGAATTTCAGCGTGTTTCACCTCTTATAGCTTCAGAAGCACTTGGCTTGCATTTCGAATTGCAATGAACCTCATGAAAAAACTCGGTGAAATCTTTACTACTCAAACACTGCACATCCAAAAATGTATCTACAAAATGAGCTGTATTGTAGATAGACCTGTATATGATATGAAGGATTATATAACAACACCTTTAGATTTCTCTTTCTTTGTGTCATTCTTCGTTCACATGTCATTCTTCCTCCCGTTTCTGCCTCTTTTTTGTTCCTTTGTGTGAGATAATGCTGGCAGTTACCAGGCAACAAGCTTGAAGTTTTCCGCACATGCTCCGTCAGTCAGCTGTGTTTGTGTATGCAGTTGACCGCTGCACTTTTTCTCCGCCTGCCTGTGATGAAACCACTCAGGGTTCAGCCTTTGGTTAAGATCCATTTTAGCTTTTTTGGCCCACGCTTTGAGCTGTAAAATGGCACAGTACCTCAGCAGAGTATATCTTATTGATTCGGACGATTTCTCACTGGCTTATGTAACGCCAAAATGGATCATTAAACCGTTATTTACGTGCCCCGGTGTTTGCAGCCTCCTATATGTAATGTAACTGTAGCACTGCGTTGCTGTTTCATCACTCTTACTCCTGAGCTCGATGACTATTTTGTTAAACCAAAAGCCACAGTTTAAGAATTTGTCGTAGCGTGAAGATGCTCACACATGTACTCCAATGCGAAAATGTACTGTATATCAGAACTGAAAGTATATCCAGAAAGCATATGTTGACTCTGCATGATGCTGAGAAATTAATACATGCTTATCTAACCTCCTAGCTTGGACTATTCTAATGTGTTGCTGGCTGACTGCCTTGTTGCTTCTTTTAACTAAAGCTTCAGTGATTTCAGAAGTTCACATCCATACCAGGGGGAAAAAAATCTCCTCAATATTGAAAATCCGTTTTTTTAATCTTTAAATATCTTTATGGATTAGCATTGGCATTTCCTGATGTTCTCCTGAAGCTGTGTAGCCCATTTCAAATACTTCACTGAGCTGACAGAAGACTTTGAGTATGTTATCACTCTACAGGTTAAAATGTAATTTTGTCGCATGATCTTATTAATTCTTAGTTATTTTGTATATGATGTAATTTTTTAATGACATGTAGGTTTTAATATTTGATCTTAATATTTGATCTGTATATACTGTATATATCTCTATACTGAAAACACATGACATGAGGATTACAAAGTTTATATATACACACACACACAAACACACACATGGACAAAATTGTTGGTACCCCTCGGTTAATGAAAGAAAAACCCATAATGGTAACAGAAAGAACTTAAATCTGACAAAAGTAATAATACATACAAATTCTTTGTCCAGGCCTGGACAAAAATGATGGTACAACTGAAAACTGTGACTAAAGGGACATGTTAAATCAAGGTGTGTTCACTAATTAGCATCACAGGTGTCTACAATCCTGTAATCAGTCAGTGGGCCTATATATAGGGCTACAGGTAGTCAGTGTGCTGTTTGGTGACAAGGTGTGTACCACACTCAACATAGACCAGAGGAAGCAAAGGAAAGAGTTGTCTCAGGACA
>JAOVVF010000051.1:6226910-6243839 GCA_028565595.1 Duopalatinus emarginatus
CTTTTGATACTTAAGTACATTTGAAGGTAATAAATACTTTTGTACTTTTACTGGAGTGAAAATCTAAACAGAGGACTGGACTAATATTTTACCTTGGGTATTTGTACTTTTACTTAACTACATGATTTGGGTACTTTGTCCACCACTGCATGCCTGAAAGAATCACTGCAAGAACAACATGGAATCCCCAAACCTTAAAAAAACCAGCAGAAGCTCTACATGCATCCCTTCTACTTGATATCATCTGTTTTATCAAGTTCACCATGAAAAAGCCCTGAACAAGAGTTGTGTTTTTGGAAGATTACCACAAAACCACACACAAAAAAAAAAAAATCCATTGCTGACTATTTCAAGATGCTCCGAACTCATGCTGGAACAATATTGGTTTGAATGGTTTGAATAATAAGTGAAATCAATAGCAGAATATCATGCTGTCTGTCATATTAACATTATTATGATTATGAGAGTCCAAAAGAAAAAAAAAGTTGTTTTGCAACAGAAATCTTCACAATGTTTCTCACTATAGTAATAACAACCACACAGCAGCGGCCTTTTGGGAAAATCTCCAGCAGTCTCTGATATGTGTTCATATTGATTTACAAGCCTAGATCCTGTTTCAATCTGTTAAAAATGATACTGCTCCCAAAAATTGATGCCCACTCACTGTTTCGTGCACGTCTGCAATCAAGCGAGAGCACACTGGAAATACCGGAACCCTACAAAACGCTACAAACCTAAGAAGACTATTAGAGCGAGCTATAATGTTATCTGGAGGCGAGTCTGCAGCTGTGGTGCAACAGGTAAAGCTAACTGTTACTTACAGAGCTCTGTAGCTGGCCAAGGGCAATAACTGAACCAGTCAGTTACTTTATTTGAAAGGACATGAATTCCTAGAGCATTACAGAAAACGTTGGATTCAAATGGCAGCATGTAGCTTCAGGGATCGGAGGTTGTGGGATCTTTCCTCATTAAATGGGATATATTAGGCAGCAAGAAAGCAATTAGTTGTTGGGGTTGTGGTGTTGGAAGCAGGAAAAATGGGCAAGCATTAAGATCTGATTTTTTTTCCCAAGGGCCAAACTATGTTGGCTAGACAACTGGGTCAAATCACCTCCAAAACAGCAGGTCTTGTGGGGTGTTCACAGTATGCATGGGCTTAGTGGTTAGGAAACCGGTCCAGTGACCGGAAGGTGCCGGATTCGATCCCTACACAGGGCAAGACATGACTGAGGTGCCCTTGAGCAAGGCTTGAGCAACTCCCCCAACTGCTCCCAGTGGGTGCTGTAGTTAAGGGCTGACCCTCACTCTGGGCAAGTGTGTTCACTGCCCCCTAGTGTCCACTGGTGTGTGATGGGTTAAATCCTTTGTGTGCAAGCACATTGGGCAAATAGTTCACTTTCACTCCACTTTATTGTTTTAGTAGCCGTTCAGGCAGGGGGTTTTAATGTTATGGCTGATTGACGTATATACTGTACATTATACACTTCAGGTGATGATGTTGCTTGCTTTTGGCTGTTAAGTCCAACAAACTGGAAATCTCGTGTTTTTACTCTGTTATAGCGGACTGAATCATGGCAGGTGCTGAAAAATAAGAAATCAAAAAGTTTTGAACACGCAGAGTAAAATGTTCCCGGCGTCATGGTCAGAACAGCGAGGCCGACTTCTTCGAGACAAAGTGAAGTCTGTTGTATTGTGGGGATAAATGAGGTCACGGCCTAGACTGCTTTCTTTCCCTTCGGTCAAAATGATCATAAATGTCTTCTTGTCGTGAAAATCCCTTCAGTCCATAATTGAGAGATGGATTGGTCATTTGAAATCTCTATTACATCCACCCTTTACCATTACCATGGCGACTGTCTCCTTGGACATTGATCTCTGAAGGCCAGGCAGGTTGCAAAGAAATCAATACAGCTCCATTACGGTTAATGTTGAGGTGACAAATTGCAACGGGTGAAGCACACACATGTCCAATTATAGGGTGCAGGCAATATCAGATATTGATCAGACTCCTACCAGTTACGATCTCTGCCCTCTGTAAGTGCCTTCTGCTGTATATTATAAAAAATAAATTCAATCACAGAAACATATAATACAATTCGTGTCCTATAGGCCATGTGCACAGTCAGCACTAACACAGTCAGCATGTGTGGAAGTGGTGGATTTGATCAGAAATGATGTCAAATACAGTCCAATACGTGTCCAGAATTGAATGCAGTCTGCTGCTGATAGTATTGATTCACTCCAGCGCTAATGCAGTCTAATAAAAATGTGCTGAAATCCTGACTGGTGAATTACCCGAAAGTAAAAGTGAAGTGATTGACCTACTGTGCTTGCATACAGAGAAATGTGACCTCTGCATTAACCCATTAACCCATGCAGTGAAACACACACTACAGAATGCACATACTAAAGACAGCCCTTATCCACTGTACCTGGGCAGCAGTTGTGGGTTAGATATGCCTTGCTCAAAGGCACTTTATTCATGTTGTATCGGGATAAAACAAGCAATCTTCTGGTCATAAGACTGGCTCCTGACCTGAAGCTATGGCTGTACATACTTGTGGACACAGTTCACGAGCTGAGCGACCCAGCAAAGGCGAGAATTTCACTGATCATTTATGTGTACAAAATCTGTTTAGGACATATTACAAAGGTGATGTAATCGTGTCCCCTTATGAAACAAAGATGACAAGTAGAAACACCCTTGGATGTGAGACAGCTCCTCCTTTATGAGACACGAAGTTCACATCCGACCATCCTCCTGCAGCTCAATGACTTCAGTCTTGTTTAAACAAATCCGTTTGATATGTGCGTTAAAAAAACTAAAAAACTTATATATCTGTAGATAAGAACCAGTGGTTCTGATAGTGCTTGCACACAGAGGAATCTGACCTCTGTACCTAACCCATCTGGCATTAGAAGGCACTGAACACACTTGCCCAGAGGGAGGCAGCCCCTATCCATGGCACCCAGGGAGCAGATGGTGGTTAGGTACCTGAACTATTGCCTGTTACTATGACTAAGAGTTTTGATTTGGACTGTGTTTGTCTGGTGAATAAAGCACCTGGCCAGAAAAATGGGTACACCAATTTAATACCTGGTAGGTCCACCACAAGGCCTGGACTCCACAACCTTGCAGTAATATTCTTTAGGCAACGAACTCCATACTTCCTGCAGAATGGTCCACAATTCTGTTGTGTTCTGAAATTTTGAGGATTTCTGTGGATTTCCACAGCGCATAGCATGGGATCCCAGATGTGTTCGAATGCCATAATCCCAGATGTTCAAACCCTAAACTCAGATGAGTGTTCCTCTAACCATAATTTGGTGTCTCTGGATGTGTGTGGTGGTGCATCGTCCTGTTAAAGAGAAGTCGAACCCACACATAGTAGACATTTCGAAACAGCTCTAGAAGCTTTCACAGATATCTACAGTTTAATATACGCACTGGCAGACATAATCAATGACGTGCATAGCTGGCGTTGCTATGTATTTTGCATAGGCTTGTCTGTACCACTGTTTTGTCACTTCAGTGTATGATTATTTATTACGGGTAGCCTGACACAGTAATATCAGACATTAACAGTAACAAGTCTTTTGTAAGCTTTTTGAAAGACTGTCTGACTGTAAATATCAACCTGTCATCTGCTCACCAGACACAAGCCACAGTAGTCCAAGCAGAAGGTGAAAGGAAATCCTTGGATTCCGAGTTTCTTGTATTCAGGACCTTAAGCTCACAATAACCATATGATCTGAGCATCAGTGAGGGAGAATTGCTATGCGCAAATTGTGTAAAAGGGGCAATTTGATTTCAAGGATGTCGAAAAGCCTTCCAAGAACTGCACATATAATCTCCGTCTCTTAAAAGTCAGCCTTACTTACCACAAGAATCGTAGGGCTATTTTCAGAAGGGGTAGCGGATGATAAAACTTAATGGAAACCCATTTTGGTGACATAAAATTGGCAGACATAGCGAATAACATTTCATATCCTCAGAATGGGTTTCAATCTTCTAAAGAGCAAATGTCTGCACGACAGAGAGCGGAGAGAGGTGAGAAGACACTAGACAGTGCAAAGACTCAATCAAAATGCTCCGGAAAGGAATAACAAGGAGGTTAGAAATATTCTGATTCAGGGTCATTAAGTTAAAAAGTTAATAGTGTAATTAAAGATGTCTGTAATCAGCCCTTATAATTAACAACAGATTTAAGACTAATCACTCAGTTTATACACTGACATGCCAAAAGTAATCGGATAGCAGATAATGAAGTGGGATTGCGTCCCCTATATACGTTGTAACATGTTATCTTGTGAGTGAGGTTAAACACTGGCCAGTGTGCTCATTGCGAGACGAGATTAATTTTCTGAGCTCTAATGAGGCATGATAGCGGGTGTCGGATTTGAAGTTGTCTGGGTATTTAACGATCCACAGAGTCACGTGTGAAGAAGGAATATGTGAGCAGGGTCTGCCCACAGGTGCTTCATGATCATGACTGCCAGTGTAAAAGGAACCACACAGACATATTCCCAAAAACAGTGCAGTGTTTTCCTACTGGATATGGGAAAAGAAGACCCACCACAGTGGACACAGCATCTCACCTTGGCTTTTGGGGTTTATATCTGGACCCGAAAGCACTGGGGACATGTGTAGTGGTTGCCAGTTGATGGTAGGGTTTATATTTGGCACAGACTTGATGAAGCCATTCACAGCTGTGAACAAGGCACTGTGCAGGCTGGTGGTGGTTCCATACTGGTGTGGGGTGTGTCCTCATGGCATGAATTGGGCCTACTGGTGCACCTAAACGTTATTGATACTGCTATATTGTTCACTGCTTTGTGACCAGGTTTTCCAGAATTGATTTGAGGAGCATGAAATTTCAGACAAAAGGTGTGTCCTGCATGTTCACCCAATTGAACATTTATGGGATGCGGTGAAGAGGTCGAATCGCACCCAAGATCCTGCACCTACAAACACCACTAAACTGTGGGTGGATATCCAGAAGACATGGCTTAACATCCCTCCATCCACCTGTGGAATCACTTTGAAGTGTTGCACTTCGCTGAGCTATATGGGGTCATACAAGATCCTAGTTCAAGTCTCATGACTTTTGCCATGTTAGTTTACACTATATAATGCATCTGGGCTGACCAATGCAGAGAAATGTCTTAATTAGTTAAGTCTTAGTTAAGTTTTCAACTTACTGTGTTTCTTAGCTGTAATTACACACAATAAAAAGACATTTGAGACCAATATTAATAACATAAATACAATGAGTTGTAATTAAACCCAGAAACCGTAAATTTGTAAAACAGTTTTTTTATTTTCATTTAATTACTGAAAATAATTTGTAACCACAGCAGATGACTGAACATTTTAGAAAGCACAAATTACAGCACAAATTACAGAGCTGAGACATTTAATGAGACATTTAATGGAATTACTACTTATCTTCCACACAGATATTGCTACAGAAAACGCAATCCAAGCAATCTCACCACTTTTGACACATGGCCTAACTGTGGTGGCTGGTGGACTCTGGAATTGCCAATCTGCAGTTAAGAAGGCAGACTTCATTACTGCCTCTGGCTCGGCTCAGTCTCTCAACTTTCAAGCTGCAGTCATCCTGCCCTCTTCCACTGTTATCTTATTTGATCTCAGACTTAGCCAGTCTCTTCCAACACACAAGGCAGGCAACATCCTGGACCTGGTGTTCACCAGACCTACTTCAGTGACAGGACTAGAAGTAACCCCTCTCCACTCCTCTTATCATGACTTTCTGTCTTTCTCCCTCTCTCTCCTTTCCAATCCTCTCACCCCAGCTGCCACACACACACCCATTACCCGTCACAACCTTAACTCCATCTCTTCCTCTCACCTTGTCTCTTCTATTATGGCTGCTCTTCCATCTCCTGACTATTTTTCTACTCTCCCTCTGGACATTGCAACAGATAATTTTCTCTTCTCACTCTCTTCATCTATTGATCTCTTATGTCCTCTTTCCTTCAGACCTGTGAGATCTGCACCTCCTGCTCCCTGGCTGACAGAAATCTTGTGCAACAACTGGCGGGAACTAAGAATGGCAGAGGGGCAGTGGAGGAAATCAGGGCATGAAGCTGACCTTCTCTACTACCAAACTCTACTCGCCAAATTCTCCAAGGACGTTACTACTGCGAAATCCTCCTTCTACAGAGAGAAGCTTGAAGCATCAGCACCAGATGTTTGCAAGCTTTTCAGCACCCCCCCACCTTCTACTCCCACCTCACTTACTGCTGAGGATTTTGTCTCCTTCTTTGAGAACTTCAATACGATCTGCCACTCCTTTTCTCTGCTCTCTGCCATCAGAGCTCATCTCCTGCATCTTTAACATGCTTCTCTCCTCTTGTAACAGAAGAAGTCCCTGGAACTGCTACCCTTCATCGCCTCCATCATCAACACCTCTTTATCATCAGTAATCGTACCTGCTCCATTTATGATTGCTATGGTGATTCCCATCTTAAAGAAGTCCAGTCTTGACAGCACCATCATCAACAAATACAGACCAATATATCTCCTTTCATTCCTCTCTAAAATCCTTAAACGTGCTGTCTATAAACAACTATCTGTCTTCCTCTTCCAAATCCAACTTCAAGACACCAACAAGTCTGGCTTCAAACCAGGACAATCTACTGAAACTGCACTAATAGCAGTATCAGAGACGCTGCATGCTGCAAAATCAGCTGGCTTGTCATCGGTCCTGATTCTCCTTGACCTTTCAGCCGCCTTCAATACTGTCAACCACAGTATCCTCTTGTCCATCCTTTCCAACCTTGGCATCTCTGGCACTGCATGGAAGTGGTTCCAGTCCTACCTGGAGGAACACTTCTATCGGGTAACATGCTCCACATCCACACCAAGCTAACTCTCCACTGGTGTTCCACAAGGCTCAGTGCTTGGTCCCCTTTTGTTCTCTCTCTACACCCGCCCTCTGGGAAATGTCACCACTTCTCACGGCTTCTCCTGCCACTGCTATGCTGATGACACCCAACTCCTGCCACTGCTATGCTGATGACACCCATCCTTTCCTTTCTTTCATCTCATACACAGGTCTCAGCTCGGATCTCAGCATGTCTAGCAGACATTGCTTCATGGATGGCTGCCCATCATCTCAAGCTCAACCCCAACAAGACAGAGCTGCTCTACATCCCAAGAGTAACTGGTTGTCATCACGAGCTTTCGATTTCCTTCGAGAACACTCTGACCACTCCAGCTACAGTGGTAAGTAGTCTAGAAGTTGTTGCTGACAACCAGCTCCCCATATTGGTTCATGATGCACACTTTTCCTTCAAAACATTCAGGGAATTCGACCACTTCTATCGAGAGAAGCTGCCCAGGTACTAGTCCAATCTCTTGTCATCTCAAGACTGGATTACTGCAACTCTCTCTTGGCTGGTCTTTCCATGAGTGCCATCAGGCCCCTGCAACTGATCCAGAATGCAGCAGCTTGACTCGTTTTCAACCTCCCCAAGTTAAGCCATGTCACCCCCTTACTGCGAACCTTTCACTGGCTTCCTGTAGCAGCTCGTATCAGATATAAAACCATGATGCTGGCCTACAAAGCAAAAAATGGTCCAGCTTCTTCCTAACCCATGACAATAGTTAAGGCTACACCAAAATCTCTTCATGCTTCAAGACACATGGGAGGTAAACATGCAGACTCTTCTCTGTTCTGGCACCAAGGTGGTGGAATGAACTTTCCCTAGATGTCTGTACAGCAAAGTCACTTGCTGTCTTTAAACGCTGGCTAAAAACTCATCTGTTCTGCCAGCACTTAATTGACAAGTGACTTGTATTTGTCTTTCTAGTTCTTTCAGCTATTCCATAGTGACTATTGTAGTTATTGTCTTGTTCTCCTAGCAGGTTGCCTAGTGTAGAAAGATGTTGGCCTTTGGTAAGTTTTATAATTGATACTAAATGGCTCTTTTCTAGTAGGATTCTAGTTTGAGTTCTTGAATCCTGATTTACCTTCACTAGCTTCAGATACTCCAAGGTATCAACTAAGCACTTTTGTAAGTCACTCTGGATAAGGGCACCTGCTAAATGCTGTAAATGTAAATGTAATTATTGCTAGTAAGGTCTGAAATTTGGGCTTGAAATATACATACAAAATATTCTGCTATTATTTGTTGATTGTTGAACTGTAAAAACATTTGCTTTTAAGCAACAACATACACTGCCTGGGCAAAAAAATCTTGCACGCTTTAAAATTCTGCTGGCTGTGGCATTGTCTCGACAAGCTTATGCAACATCACAACATTTATTTCCATCCAGAGTTGCATTCATCTTTGGCTGAGTTCTTATTGGTGGCAGGAGAGTGGAACCACTCCGTGGAATTTGACCTCTACACTTAACCCGTCCATGCAGTGAAACACACACACACTGCACTGTGTGTACACAAACATACACGCTACATACACACTGAACGCACATACTATGAAGCACTAAACACACTTGCCCAAAACAGTAAGCAACCCCTATCCACGGCAGCCAAGGAGCAGATGTGGGCTTAGGTGTCTTGCTCAAGTGCACTTCAGTTGTGTTTGATCAGTACAGTGGTTCAAACTGGCTTGACCATTCCCTAACGTCAAGCCAAGGCTGCGCCCAATATGTCTGTACCATCAGGGAAGAAAAAAATAAATTGATGTCATAACCTGCTCATTCAGTACATTCAGGTAGTCACAGAAGGTGCTTAGGTGCTCACAGATGGTTAGTGAGACTCGACCTGACCAAGTAAAGTGACGCCAAGTCATAACATTGCCTCAAGAGACTCTGTATCCAATCAGTGACTTTTATTTTTGGCCAGGCAGTGTATTTGCCATTGGTTCACAACTCTATTACAGCTACACTAATACAATTAGCACTTATTATGATATCATTTTAAATATTCACTCCCAACCTGCACCCTCTGCTTCAACTAAATCTAAATGAATGCTGTTCTGTTCTCACTGTCCAAATGTTAGGTGCTGACAAATGCATATGGCACATCCAGTGCAGACCTATTGACTGTGCTATGGCAGTTCATGTTTGCTCATCTGGTGTTTGTCTACTAAATCAGTGCTCTCTCGGTTCCACATGACAGCACACACAATGACACATTCTGTTAAACCTGGCAGTGAGGGACTGGTGGGTGGAAAAACTGACATTTAGTGGATTCTTGGGAAAATTGAAAAATCGTTTAGGTAAAAAATTGTCCTAATATTTGTGGCCGCTTGTAAGTGAACTCAATCGGTTAAAAAAAAAAAAAAACAATCAGGAGAAAAAGATTTTAGTACACATACCTACAATGCCCACAATGGCGGCCCACATTTCCTAGAACCTCTGGAGGCCAAGCAAGATGGCTACACCCAGCCATGTTACTTTGTATCCTACCCATTTTGAGTTCCTGGTTTATTGACTTTGTGTTTTCCACCTGCTTTGTGTTCCTGATCATGCTCAATGTGTTTCACATGACTTCTCTATTGTTCTGTTTCTTGGTGGAGTGTTAGTGAACCACACTTTTAATAATGGCGCATTTTATTCACCTGATTTGGAAGGTTGAATCACTGAGTTGAGGAAATCTAAATTACATTGCGTGAACAAGTCAAAAATGTCAGGCTAACAGATTTTACCCTGAAAGAATTCTCTGTTACCTAAACAAAACACTTTGTTCTACACAATGCGGCTGGTTGAGTAACCCTTTTGTGAATGTGCACTAAGACATATAAACCAAAGGTACAAGAAACAAAAGGGTTTCACCAGAGGCTAAGAACAGCTTTTCCACAATAAAATTTATTAGATAACAATTGAAATGGAAATTTAGATGGAAATCTAAATCTATAATCTAGATGGAAATGACAGTGATTAGTCTTTAGCTTGAGTTTAAAGATTTTATTGGCAGCCTAATGTTGTTTAGCCTAACTTAAAACTGGATTTAGCAAGTAGATGTAAGTATTGGTTAAGTAAATGATAAAGGTCAGGTTAACAAAGTAACTTAAGTAAGAACAATTAACAAAACATAATGTATAATGTCGCCTTAAAATTCTCTACATTTAAGAAGTTCATTGTTTTAATGTAATTAAGATTTCTTGTTCTGCAAGTAGAGCATATTCTACTCATTAAACTCAGAAAACAGAAAATTTGTAGCTATTTACGTTTTAACAGCCTGAACAAAAGAGTCAGTATTGTTTAAACAAGCAAATCTAAGTTGGCTAAACAAACAAATCTTTGTTGAGATAACTAAAAAATCTTAATGCATCATGTTGCCTTAATATTTTGAGTTTTCTCAACAATCTCTTTTATTTATTTATTTTGAAAGCATACATATTGTGTCTTACTGCGTTTGCACACAGAAGAAATGTGACCTACACATTTAACCCATCCATGCAGGGAAACACACACACATCAGTGAACACTAGGGAACACACTTTGCCCCAAACCATGGCACCCAGGTGCCTTGCTCAAGGGCACCTCAGTCATGTTTTGCGCTGGGTGGGAATCGAACCCACAACCTTCTGGTCACAAGACCAGTTTTTTTTTTTTGGATACGTCTTTTATTCACAACTCCAAAACTGCACCTTAGTTCTAACACCTGCCTTGGTGAGTTTGTGAATCTTACACATGTACATGCACTCAGATAATAGAAAACCTTCAGCTGAGTCTTTTAGTAATAAGTTTTCAATGATCCATTTTTGCAACCTAAAACAAAAAAAGCATGACTTTAATTTCAGCCTTTCCACCGCACCGTCATTTCAGTTGTTCTAATGATTGTGAAATCCATGCGATTCCGCCCTCTTGAATCTGTTGGCTGCCTCCATTATTTCCTCTCTAGTTTTGTTTGCACACACGAGCAGATGTATTAAAAAGAAAGACACTGTTTGCATGACCACTTGATAGTATTTGTTAATCTCACAATCAATCTCGCAATGCTATTATTACAGCAGTGTTCATATAAACACTCAGTGGGTCTGTCTCATAACCTAGTGCACTCTCCACTTCTTCCAGCATTTTACATCGTCCTACACACGCTCCTGAAAGAAACCTTTAACGTCTAAATTCTTACATGGCAGTACAAGGCCAGGTGTACAAGTGTAATTTATTTGCAATTTTGGCTTTGTCAGGGACAATTTATCAGTTTTCGCTACACTGACGGATATGTCATCCCACCTCATTAAACAGCCTTAAGCTAACTCTGTTAGCTTGGTGAGCTGTCTAACGAGAGTGGCTTCTAAAGTTCAACGTCAGTTTGAATCCTCACTACTTAGGCAGCAGCCTAGATAGGCAACGGTCAACTGGGCATCCCATTAGGTTTTCAGACAAACCCAGTGTCTATGTTGCACTTTAGTTCCATCATGTAGAATATGTTAGCACTGACTCCATTCTGAGTGACATCTTGATAATTTAAAGAACGTAATTCACATTATCAGACAGATGCTGATGTGAGATTTTGCTACAAATGGCACACGCAGTAGAGATAACTGGAACAGCTACTGTGCAGCGTCCCCAAAATGTGACTTACAGCTCGAGCCAGACATCAGTGATCATCAGTATTATCTACGCTCTTAGCCATATAATTACTGGATTCAGAAACCAACAGCCGGATTTCCTCAGATTCTCCATCATCCTACTGTAATTGTCTCCCATGTGTTTGACCAAAAGGGAACTTCCTCTTGTTTCTTTTCTTTGGCCCATGAGACTGCTCCTCTCTTCTATGAATGAAGAAGACCCAGTGTGCAAGTGTATGTGAGTGTCTAGAAGTGTCCTTCTCTCTAAATATTTATTTGGCTCGGCTTGTGTGAACTGCAGAGTGGACAGTGATTCAGTACCAGGCCACATCTTATTAAACAGCACAATTTCACATCAATGGTACACCGTTCCTTTTGGATATTTTTAAGTTTTCCCTTGGATCCCAGAATTCCGCAGAAAGAACCCTATGCACCCAACAAGGGAATCGAACCCCGAGACTTCTGTCTGTGAGGCAACAGAACTACGTACCACACCACTGTGCTACCCCAAAATACCCCTGTGGCTTTTTTTTATTATTATTATTTTCTTCATCCCAGCTGTGCATACATATGACTAGAGCTATGATTAGTGTAGGGATTAATTAAATATCAAGAATGATCGGCTGAAACGTCTTGTTGCTTTTGACTTTCTGTCCAAAAAATAAAATAAAATAAAATAAAATAAAATAAAATAAAATAAAATAAAATAAAATATTTAAAAAAAAAATTTAGAAAGAAAATTAGAAAAGAAAAAATATTAAACCTTTGCAGAGCTCTGGTTTATAATTAGAGAACAAAATAATAACAAAACTTTTTTTGTTTACTGCTGTGAAGCTATGAGCCAATTTACAATAGACTTATTTAATGGTTACGTTATGGATATATTTCCAGTTATATATCCCATTATTAATCTCCCATTCATCCTCTGAGGTGCCTATAATGTATAATGCATTTCCTAAAACCCCCAGTGGCCAAGGTGCACCCCACCTGTTTTCAGTCCCTTGCTTGTTGATTTTGTTTCCTACCTGTTTTGTGTGCCCTGTTCATTTTTTTTGCACCTGTTTTGAGTTACCATCTTGCATTATTTTATGTATTTAAGGCCTGTGTTCTGTTCAGTTCGTTGCGTATTGAGCTTTATTATGCAATGCTATTAATACTAAACTGTGTTCCAGAACAGTCTCGCTGTTTTGGATTTTGACACTGCTCTTGTTTCACAACTCTGATTTCTGTTATATTGCCCTGTTATCTTTGTCGATCGCCTGACTCAATCCTGGTCTATGTTTTAAGTCTTGAGCTGTTTATGCAAAACTTTTTGTTTTTTGCTATGAACCTGTTTATGCTGGATTTATTGCCTATAGCTGTTCTTTAAGCTTCATTGTGCACATTAATTTGTAATGCTATTATTTCTGTAGTTTTTTTTTTCTTTTAACTTTTATGGAATGAATAAATTAATAAATAAACAAACAAACAAATGAATTATACTACATCATATGATACTTCTATATACTATATACTATATGGTATCTGGCACCAGGACAAGCTTTTGTTTCTTCTGTGGGATCAGACCAGGCGATCTTACCTTCACAGCTTTTACATCTGAGCCCAAATATCTAATCAGGAATCAGCTCAGTATACAGATTGGGTGGAAGTGTGATTTCAGTAACTTTGACCTCGGCGGTTGGTGTCAGACAGTCTGGGTCTGAGTGTTTCAGAGACTGCTGATCTCTTGGGATTCTAACAGATAACTCTCTAGACTTCACACCAGAGTAAAAAAAACACAAGGCAGTGGAGAAACTTGTTCGCATTGAAATCTGGTCACTTATACGGGAAGGGCAAAACCTCAAACTCAGATCTCAAAGTGTTCCTCTAACAATAATTTGGTGTCTTTAGATGTGTGCTCTGGTGCGTTGTCTTTAGTTTTAAGAGCCCAAACTCATTAAAATGAATGCAGGACATGAACAGATGTAACTCAGAACAAAGTCACACGACGTTCACCTGTCAGAGACGTTTGTAGACATACCATGGAACGCCAGCTGACCAATCTTCACCCCATTATGGAGCCACCGCCAGTCTCAGTATTTTGCATAGACTTAGATAACCTGTCTGATTGACTATTTTGGCAATGAAAACGAGGGCAGAATACAAATTTGTCTGTTAACATTTACAGATTGTAGCATTTTCCTCATTGTGTGTTATGTTGCTGTTGTTGATTAAACTGCATGTTTACCTTGGCTCTGTATGATGGAAGAAAACATGGTGCTGAATGACATGGTTGGAGAAAGCTCAGTTTGCTCTTTAGCAATATGAATCATCGGAGGTCTGAAATAGGAACCAGGCCTTTTCAGACTTTCCAAGTCGTGCCTCCACGGCAAAGGAATGGTTCATTAGCTTATGAGGAAAACGTTTTACCAGTGCAGAGTAATCTTTCCAGGAGGCATAAGGGAAGAAGCACACCAAAAAAAAACAAAAAAAACAAATTAGAAAGTGAATAAATAAACCTAAGCATCAGTCTGTAATCTGAGTGTGAACAGGATAAACAGTGGAAAAACAGTGGTCTTGCCAGTGATGAGGCTTATTTAGAAAAAGCTAATTAGATTTTGCTTGATGTCAGAAACAGGTTTGTTGTTAGTTCTGACCTTTACGGCTCGCCCAAAATGAACAGCTTTACAGTCCTGCCAACAATCACCAGCATGTTCCAGCGGTTTACAGCCAACCGAGACACATGGTGAAATGCAGGACAAATGCTATGACTAGACAACGTCACTGGTTTACACTGGAGTACCGGAAAAACTGGTACAAACTGGTGATAGATTGGCAGATTTGTGCTACCTCCATAATTATATGAACACCATGTGCGCCTTCTTTGTGACAAGCTCATGTCCTGCATTCATTCTGATTCCGAACGCTTATCTGAGTTTGAGGTTTTGCCATTTCCACCTAACTCACCAGATCTCAACGTTATTGAAAACGTCTTGGGATGTCATGCAGTGTGCTGTGGAACAAAGAAATCCTACACCTCGGAATACAACGGACCGTTCTACAGGAAGTATGGTGTTCACTGTGTACAAAATATTCCCCCAGGCTCAGGAAGTCCATGCCCTGTAGGGGACCTGATAAGTATTACACTGGTGTACCAGTTTTTCTGGCACTTTTCGTCTATGTTTAAGTCTAGGCAAAAAATTGATCCAACATGATATCACTTAAAATTGTCTCACACGTGCAAATCCTTAACCAATTTGTATGACTCATTTTGTATTGGGAAATCACTATATAAACACAGAACTCACAGCGAGGCCACTGATAGCAGCCGACAGATACCGTCAGAAACATGATGGTCATGGTGATCATGGTAGTCATGGTGAGATGGTGAACCTGGAGGTGGGACTACACCCTGAGCGAGATCACACGCACACATTCACACCCAGGAAACCTACCCAAAGACATGCTTTTAGGAGGTGGGGAGAACCCTAGGGGTTCCTCTTTGCATGATTAAACCAGTTCTCTTTAACAGAGAAACACCCTGTATAGATCCCCAGAGAGACAAGCCCATTTGAATATTTTGTAGCCATATGTCATCAACCTTACAGCTCTCACCTAACCAGGAGCGTCATTACGTATGACAACGCTGCATTTCTATAGCAATGTTTATGCGAGCACTTCTCGCAATGTTTGCAATGTTTATCCCATTAGCAGATGCTGATTGCTATGATCTTCGTTCACACTTAGCCACACACACTCATCTTTTTTCCCACATATCCCCTTGACTATCCTCTGGTGGCTCCTCAGTTTTCATTACTGTGCTCAAAAACTCTCTCTGGCAGATTCCCATTTACAGAACGACAGGGAACTCTGCAGCCGAAGCCAGGTTCACACTCACAGCAGGAACACAGCAGAGGCTGAGCCAACACATCTGCTTTCTGTATGAGAACGACAACTAATTAAAGAGACTAAGCTCTTGTTATCTTGGTCTGTAGTGGAGCCCGCGTGGACCATCAGTGAGCTGAGATGCACAAACCCAATTTAAACCTATTCCCTGATCCCCAATTTGAAAGTTTCACCCACTTGACTCTTTGCCTTAATTCAATCCACCAGACTTAATTAACAAATAAAACTTAATAGCAGCTGATAAAATCCCAAAGCAATGCTATCTTCAAAATCATGGGGAAATGGGATTTCTGCTGTGCTGGTAAATCAACACAGATGCAAACCACCACCACCGCCACCCCTCCCTCTTCCTTAATCTGCTTTTGTTTTTCATGATGGGTTGCTGTGCTGGACAGATTCCCACATCCCCCATAAACACTCGGAGAAGAATGCTGTCCTCCAGCGTCAGTTCACCAGAGAATGACACCGTGAAGACGAGGTAAAAGGTCAATCGAGAGGGACCTTCATAAAACAGCAGGACACACTGAATGGGGTCAGGCAGTGTGTGAGCATCAGGACAGGATGAGCAATGGATTGGAGATAAGCATAAAGAGAAACGCATAAGCTGACAACAGCAACCGATCAGATGATTTACCAAACACCCAAAAGCTATCTGGAAGATTAGATCTGCTATGCTGACTGTTTATTCCCCAGACGTGAAGTGGAGAACATGAAACAGCATGAATAGTCTAGCATTCGAATCCCCCCCTCTGGCGGATGTCTGGTTGCCCTGGATGATCTTATTTGGCTAAGAGAGTGGAAGAAAGACTTTAGGGTATCATGAAGTCATCTTACCAAATCATGTATGAATGCACACATATACACACTCAGGAATAGCAAGCTCAAGGTTATCTTCATCTCCAGTGAGCTTAGGGTTGTAGTGGATCCAGAGGATATCACAGAAGTACTGGATGCGAAACAGGAATACACCCTGAATGCAGTATTCGTTCTAGGTCACCATGCATGCACACGTTTAACTCATTCACACTTTTTTTTTTTTACAGTCACTAGCCTGTATATTGCCGTGTTTTGGGGGGGTAGGGGCAACCTAAAGGAAACCCACACAGAGACAGGGAAAACATGGGATCATTGGTTATTAGTTGGCACATGAGTTTACTAAAAAAATTACTGTTCTATTACTATGCATTATTATGGATGACCACACACACACCCCTAACACACATTATTCACTGGCCTACCGTCTGAAGCATTCTGGCCCTCACATCCAGACTCATTAACAATGATAGTCTGGTCTGAACACACTCACACATATACTGAACAAAAATATATACGCAACACTTTTGTTTTTGCTTCCATTTTTCATGAGCTGAAGCAGATGATCTTGGAGGTGGAGATCCTGGATGTGGAGGTCCTGGGCTGGTGTAGTTATACATGGGCTGCGTCCGAAATCGCATACTCCCATACTAGTTAGTATGCAAATGTAGTATGCGACACGATGTAGTGCGTCTGAATACCTAGTATGTAACA
>JAOVVF010000051.1:6243939-6254413 GCA_028565595.1 Duopalatinus emarginatus
CTGGAGCAGGGGGCAGCCCCAAACCACAGCGCCCGGGGAGCAGTTAGGGGAGTCAGTCGTGTCTTGCCCTGGGTGGGGATTAAACCCGTGACCGTTTCCCTAACCACTAGGCCACAGCTGCCCTATATTTATATTCCGATATACGTCCATTCATATCCCTATAATGATACATGTCACGATATAGCACATTGTCTGTAAATTCAGTGAATTAAAAATAAAATAAAATGACCACATAAAAAAAAGGATATCCATACATTGAATTATACAAAATCCTCGGGAAAAAGACTCTTTCATGGTCTGAGTCTGCAGCTAAAAAAGCACAAGTTTTACGTGCCTCTGGTTGCCTTGACAACAGACTGTGAGCGTAAACTTCCGGTTTGAGAAAGACGGTCCATTTTTTCTGTTTTTGCTTCATTGCAATTTTATTTTCTTGTGAAGAAAAAAAAAAGATATGATTCACTTTTACATTTTGTATTTGTTATTACTTGCAAGGAAAACAGAAAAATGACTTATTTTTGGGTTTCTTGTATTTGGATTTTGAAGCAAAAATCAAATAACCATTTGTTTTTAAATTTCTGTTTCTGAAATGAACATCAAATAACCAAAAGATACGCAAAATTTAGTTACGAGCTCCTCATTTTGTGTTTGCTGGTCTGGGTCCCTCTCCTGTTCAGAATTAGTCCGTTCTGCACTGTGTGAATCTCCTACATGTTTGTGTGCGCCGCCTTAACATGTCGTCCAAACAACAAAACCAAATCAGTAAAGTGTGTAATTTGCGACACAATGAAACAGACGATATAGTGTAATATTACTATTTTTATCATCAAATTTTTCTATCATCACGCGATACATATATCATCATATCGTGCAGCCCTATCTTCAGCTATAAAGAATTCAGTCTGTACTGTCTCACCCACACTTGTTTTGTGTTGTAGTACAAGTTTTTCCATACACACAGGTTCTACAAAGCACCTTGGCCCTTGATAAATGGTTTATTTCACTGTGTACTGTGCACAGTGTATACGGTTGAAAAGGCCATTGATTTGACTTCTGGGCAGTGGCAGCTGAACAGGTAAGGCTTCGGTTCCTCGTGCTCTGACATCAGCTTCCTAACAAGCTGGGATGTGCAAAGAGAAGATTTTCACTATGCAGTTAGTATGTATATGAGACGAATAAAGTCACAGCCAGAACACTCAAACACACTCAGCGTCAGTTGTCACCATGTTTTTTTTTTTATTCGGATGATGTATATCGTTGCGGATAATTGCAGCAGAACAGTTCATTAACTTTCGAGTTCTTGGAAGATGCAGAAGAAAGAAGATTAAGAACCTCAACAAACACAAACCACAAATTTTTATACATTGTGACACTGGCTCATGATAAACCACACCATCTGCTAAACCTGTCCACAATGCACACCATATGTACAGGAAAAGACACGCCTGAAATTATGGGCTGGATATTCTGATTCATCTTGATCCCTGGTTCCCCCCCCCCAATGACTACGGGAACTTGGCAAGTCTGCCCAGACTCATGTAATCTATCTTTTCTTGCACAGGTAACCAAAGTCATATAAGGATACAACATAAGGAATCAGTTATACATCACTAATGACACTATGTTACAGCAGGCTAACAAAGTGGAAAAAAGCAGTGCTGCCTGGTGTATGGACAGTATAGTAAATGTAGTACATTCCTCTGACCGGACATTGTTTTACAATCTGACATAATATCAGAATTTATTCATTTAGTGAAAGAAACACAGAATATGGCTGAGTTTAACCCAGCCGTGAACTTTTCATTAGCTCACAGGATAAATGAATAGGACCATTCCCTGATTTATCCAATGGGACAAGATTCAGTGAACCTTTTTAGCTCATTTTTGTTTCTGTGGCATGGGAATAAAAAAAGAGTAGTACTGCTGAAATCAGATTAATGCTTTTGTCTAAAAGGGAATGTCATCTCTGTATGTTTCTGCTTTCAACAGCCAGAGCATTAGCCAAGCAAACGCAAGGACCAGTATTCCTTACAAATGCCTCAAATTATACGACATCTTGCTAGGAGAACATCTGCAACCACATACAGTAGTTCTTAAGACTTCTGATCACCCACAAAAACCTCAATTAAATTGATGAAATTAAAAAGGATGACTATAAAGTCCAGCTGTAAAGATGACAGATGAAGATCTCCATTATAGGCGGTGAAACCAAAACTCAACAAGCGGTTCTCCAGCTGAGACCGTTTTTCTTTCCTGGACATAGGATCTGTCAAATATGAGGTTAAACGCAGGCAAAGTTGATGTAATCAGGCAGCTTGCACTATGTAAGGACCTCCCAGCGTTGCAGGGGCTTTTTGGATAGGAAACGAACTCTTTAACTTATCAGGGGGGTCAGCAAGTATTTAAGGTCCTAAAGAAAACATATTATATCGGCGTGTAGAGATCATTTTAAATAGGTCAAAGAGTCATGATAACAATCAAGCCTATGCTGGAACTAAAAGCTACAAAGTAGAAGTTGCATAGACTGAAGTGCCAGAAGAACTGGTACACCGGTTTAATACTCGGGGGGGGGGGGGGTCCTGTACGGGGCAGGGACTTCACTAGCTACTGGAAATATACTGTAGGCAATGAACGCAATGCTTCCTGCAGAATGGTCCACAATTCTGTTGTACTCTGAGGATGTTGGGTTTTCTGTGTTCCACAGTGCGTTGTACGGCATTCCAGATGTGTTCGATAACATTGAGATCTGGTGACTTAGGTGTTCATGGCAAAACCTCAAACTCAGTTGAGTGTCCTGTTGGAAGAGGCCAAGCCCATTAGAATAGATGCAGGACATGAACGGGTCAGAAAGCAGGCATGCATAAAGTTCACCTGTTTTGGCGTTTGTAGATGTACCAGGGGTCCCATAGAATGCCAGCTAAACAAACCCCATACGGGTTATGGAGCCACCACCAGCCTGTTTATTTTGCATAGGCCTGTCTGTACCGGTTTTTCTAGCACTTTAGTTATTAGCAAGCAAATAATCGAGTCATTATTGGTTATTTAAATGGAAAATGTTTTCTTTGTCCAAAAGGTGGTCTAGATGAAACCGTCTCTGATATGAAAAGACTACATAAAACCTTCATCGGTTTCCCCAAAGGAGAAAAACAAAGACAAACAGTACAGGTTTCTAGTTTCAACCATGTTTTTTTTTTTTCCAAGAGTGTCCTCACAGATAAAGTAGGAACATGTTGGTCTGTCCTGTCACAAATTTGATATATCTCTATAGCCCAGAGAGTTCAGCTGATCACTGACCATAAACCACTAATCCAGCCAACAGCGAAGATACACAATGTCTCTTTATTATCCTTTCCTATGTCTTGTTTTTATATTCACCCTTTTTCCTCCTAATTTCAGTCATTTCCAGCTCTAACCCAGCACCAATTCCTCCATTATTGCACAACAACTGATCAAGCAACAACACATAATATATTTTCTTAGCAAAAGTAGATAGACAAAGGTTATCCCTTTAAAATAAAGAGCAGGACTGGCTATGCTGTCTTGGACTCAGGGATAAATGTTCTTGGGAATCAGACTCCTGATGGGATGCACGCTCAGACTGCTGCTCCATTCTGCACCCTGCTGCCAAAATCTTTTGACACTGCACAAGTAATTCATACTGACAAGCAGAGAACACCAGAACCCTGAGCCACACAGTAACACTATCTGACATAAAGACATGGTGCCAACAGTGGATCTTATCAGAGATCAGGATCTTATTGTGATACGTTATTCCAAATCCAAATACTGGAGATACCATCATGACCTCATACCTCCAGGGTTCCTGATTAAATCCTGAGCTTGAATTAATGCCTGTATAAAAATAGGTATGTTCTGGTTTCCTCCCACCGTCCGTAGACATGCCAGACATGCATTAAATTGTCCCTAGATGTGGATGAGTGTGTGTATGAGTGTGCAGTCTATTGAACTGGGATCCTACGTATATTGTATTCCTGCCCAGGACAGTCTCTAGAGCCACCACAACCCTGATAAAACCCAGGATAAAACGGTTATGGACGATGAATTAATAAATGTCAATGCAGTGGAGATCTGTAAGGATCTCACCACTGAGGCTTTCTTTGCAAATAATGGTGCCACAGATCTCAAAGGGAGACATATTAGGGAGGATAAATGATGTGTACGCAGGCCTTACTTAAGCCAGATAAAAGTCCAAGATCGGACAATAGAGATGAGAAGAGATCAAAAACAGCATGCTCATGCACGGTACGTTGCGGGGAACAGCAAAGAAAGCCTTTTAAAGTCTACACTGCAATCGAGCCAGCTTTGAGAAGCACACGTCTTTTCTTTCTAACCACATTATAACTACTACTGACGGTTTATTCTGTTGCTATACGGATCCTCGACCACAAGCAGACCATTTTCCATGAATTTAAAAGATGATCTCGATGAGCAACAGTAGTCCCAGGGACGCCTTTAGTGTCTTGTATACACCAATCTGCCCTAACATTAACATGACAAAACCACTGAATAATGTTGATTAGCTCATTGCAGTCTCACCTGTCCAGTGGTGGGATGTGTTAGACAGCGAGTGAGCAGTCAGATCTCAAAGCTGATGTGTTGGAAGTAGGAAAAATGGGCAGATCACTGTGACTTTGACAAGGACCAGGCTGTCTATCTAGATGACTTAACAAAGCCTCACCAAAACAGCAGGTCTTGTAGGATGTACAGTACCTAAATAGTACCTAATAAAAGTGACCCAAGGTAGGACGACTAGTGAATCAGTGGCAGGGTCATGGGTACCCAAGGCGCACTTATGTGCATAAGAGTGAAGGTTAGTCAGTCTGGTCTGATCCTATAGAAAATCCACAGAAGTTATCTGTTGCTTATGTCTTTATGGCAGATACTACAAAACAGATGTGGAGTCGGTGCCTTGATAAGCCAGAGTTGTTGTGGCAGGTGGTTTTTAATGTTATGGCTGACTAGGGTAAGTATTAACACCTGCACAAGAGCTGAAATCCTTGAAAAATGATAAGAACGAGTCTCTAACACTACAGAAGAAATTTCAGCCTAGATGTCCGACAATTACCAGGGTATGCTGTCATGCTGTTATGGCCTAATGCTCCTGTTCATTTCAGTGCAAACGTGGTAAATTAGTGGTGATGTTAAAGGTTAAGTGGAACTTCTAGGGTTCCAGGTACTGAACATTATTTCAGAATAACATTAGCACATGGGTGAAAGCATCAGTTTATGGGAAATGAAACAATAATAGCTGTGCAGCATTGCAAGGATTCCGAACTGCATGAAAGTCAGGATAAGATTGTTGAAAGTGAAATGAAAGTGAACTATTTTGCCTTACTGTGCATGCACACAGAGGAATATGACCTCCGCATTTACCCCATCTGTGCAGTGAAACACACACACACCCCAGTGAACACTAGGGGGCAGTAAACACTTTCCCGGAGCGGGGGACAGCCCCAAACCACAGCACCTGGGGAGCAGTTGGGGAAGTTAGGTGCCTTGCTTAAGGGCACCTCAGTCATGTCTTGCCCTAGGTGGGGATCGAACCCACAACCTTCCGGTCAAAAGACCAGTTCCCTAACCACTAGGCCAAAAATAAGAAAATGTTCTGCATACAGAGAGTATGAAAAATTTTTAGAGTTGATTTCATGGTGAGTACCGGGACTGGTAAGTTGAGGATAACTGCTGTGACAGACCCAGTGATGCTCTTTGTTCAGGGCTCCCCAGATTTCAGAAATGTCACTGACAATATTAATACTGTATCTGATGATCCATTAGGGCTGTGTCACAAATCCCGCCTTTGTTGTCATACATCCTATTAAATCACTGCTGAATAATTGTAACCTTTCAAAAGCCCTTTCACCTGCCAACCCATTGCTTTATTGGTCATTCAGTCCTTTTATCTGACCTGACAGGTGAGGAAGAGCAGAACATAGCAAACCCTGCTATCCGCTCTTCTATTCGCTCTATTCCTGTTCATCCAGATGAGACAAGACCTTAAATTATTCTACACAATACAAGCAAGACAAAGCTCAATTCAGACTGAGAAACAGAAAAAGGTTAAACGGAGCATAATGGCAACATGACGGTAAGAATACAGCCAGAAGTCTAACTATAGAGAGGAAAAGGAGAACACAGGGCACAGGGGAAATTAGGGAAAATTACAACAAATGAAATTCTATACACATTTTTGGGAAAAAAATGGACAGACAGCCTTTTGTAGAACCGTACGCATGTACTTTAACCTGGAGGTACAAGGGTACAAGTAGACCTCTGGTTCTTTCTATGTTTACATCAGTCCGCTCTAACATTAACACCACAAAACCACTGAGTGTTATTCACTGAAGTGAATAACATTATCTCATTACAACAGAACCTGTCAAAGGATGAAATATATTAGCCAGCAGTTGAAGTCCTGACGTTGAAGACATCCTGAAGTCCTGAAGTTGAAGACATCCTGAAGTTGATGTATTGGAAGTCGGAAAAATAAACAAGTGTAAGACTTTGACATGGGCCAAATTGTGTATACAGTGGTTAGTATGTACCAAATGTGGTTCTAAAAAGGACAACCAGTGAACCAGAAACAAGTTCACGAGAGCCCAAGGCTCACTGATGTGCATGTGGAATGAAGGCTAGACTGCCTGGTCCGATCCCAAGGAAGTGAACTAAGGCAACGAGAAGACTGAGCAATCCCATTGGAGCAGTTGGGGGTTAGACGCCTTGCTCAAGGGCACTTCAGTCATGTCTGAAAGTGGCATAATAGTCACGTGTTGGCATATCAGGCATATCAATGGCATATCAGTCACCTGTTGGTGTGGTACAGTGGTAACATTATTGGGTTCCCATGTAAGAGACCTAAGTTCGATTCCCGGTCTGGGCAGCCAGTCTGTGCTACACCAATAAGAGTCCTTGGGCAAGACTCCTAACACTATGTTGGCCTACCTGTAATACTACTAACCTTGTAAGTCGCTCTGGATAAGAGCGTCTGCCAAATGCTGTAAATGTAAATGCATCTTGGTGCCAGATACCACAGAACACCTTGAGAGGTCTTGCTTAAGAGTCCATGCCTCAGACATGTCAGAGCTGATTACTGTATATAGTTTAGGTTTAATGCTACAAATATTTATATATATACATCTAACTTCATTTGACTGGGCAGCATGGTGGTGCCCCAGGTAGTGTATGTTATAATAGAACTGTGGTCTCTGTTTGTGAGGAGTTTGGTGTATTCTCCCATGTGTTTTCACCGCCCAAGAAAACGCACATGGAAGTCTAATTGTATACTCTAAATTGTCCCTCGATGTGAGTGTGTGTGCATATGTGTGTATGTGGTCTCCTGAGATAGATTGGTGTCCTGGACAGGGGGTATTCCTGCCTTGCGCCCATTGATTACCGGGTGGGTTCTGGACAAACCACGATCCTGAAAGGCTAAGCGGATGAGATAATGACTTTGGTTCCTGCAAGTAATTTTTTCTATGACCATTTTACTCAATTTTCCAAAATATAAACATAGCCTAATTCAATCCAATCCAACCTTGACTAGACGATTAGTAAAGCTGAATGAATAAATGCTGTAAATGTTGGTGGATGAAGTTCACAAACCATGTACTTTAGTTACTCATTAGAGATACTCATAGTAAAATATTACTCCAGTAGAAGTAAAAGACCTCCCTTTAGACCTTCACTTGAGTATATTGGTCTATTTTGGTCAAATATTGGTCTTAAAATGTACTTAATTATGGAAAGTACCATGACGTATTATGGGTCTAATGTCCTATTATCATTTTGTTAACAGGATTCCTGCTTAATTAAGTCATTTCAGGTGAAAAGACTGTAGTGTCACTCTTGATACACCATTGTTTAATAGTCTAACACTGATGTCTTTTGAAATACAAAAGACGTACGATTCACCACCACACATGTCCAGAGACATCTGGGATTGTAGACTGTTCTGCAGGAAGTATGGTGTTCAATGTCTATAGAATATTTCCACAAGCTTGTTGAGTCCATCCGCTTTGGGGGACCTACCAATTATTAGACTGGTGCACCAGGTTTTTTGGCATTTTGTGTGTATTTACGCACAAAATCAGGAACTTGCTTTGTGGAGTGCAGCATGTTCAAGGTCCAGTGAGCTTCATTTCTGACCACTCGCTTTGTTTTTAACCTTGTCCCACCCAGGACAATAAAGGGTCTTGTATTCATATCTGTACTGAATGTGTCTTTCTTTACTATTAAGAGAAAACACTGCAACTGAAGCCCATCTGATTTCCAAACTCAAATTGCATTCAAGAGCTTTAACGCAACATTGATTCCAAACATTCATCCATGAAATTAAGCTTCAAGGTTTTTTTTTTTTTTATAATAATAAACTGCTGCAGAAAATCATAGAGTAGTTTGTGTCTTTGTGTGTCTGTCAATGTGTACAATGGCCTCCAGGACAATAAACAATTGAGAGTTGGGGAATAGAGCAGACTTTGTCAGAATATACACAAAATCAAGTACACCAGTCTAATACTTGGTAGGTCCCCCATGCGGCTTGGACTTTACAAGCTTGCGGAAATATTCCGTAGGCAATGCATACCATACTTCCTACAGAACAGACCACAGTTCTGAGATCTGGTGACTTAGGTGTGCATGGTAAAACTCAAAAAGTGTTCCTCTAACCATAATTTGGTGTCTGTTTGGGGGTCCCATGAAAGGGTAGCTAAACAAACCCTATACCATTATGTATACCTATTCCATAGATGTATGGCGCTTCATATACGCACTGGCGAACGTAACAAATGACGTGTATAGGCAGTGTTGCTAAGGCTCGTCTGTATACGTTGAATTTCAGGGCAAACTGAGCTCCGCTGAGCTCTGACTTATTAGCTTGTCTCCAAACACACACAAGCCAAGACACATTCCAGACTTACATATCTTATTTCTTAAATAATGCACATCTCCAGGCTTTGAGACTGACACCCAATCAAACACTGGTGGAGTTTTAGAGTCTGCCTTATAGCATTGCTGCATGTCTGTGAGAACATTCTGGAAGTATCTTATCTGTCCGTTCTCCAGCTCCGCTTGCACCCTCCTCGTTCTTCTTATCTCTCTGTTTTACATTTTCTCAGCATTCGGCCTCCAACATCCAGGCTTTTAACATCTGCCCTTATATCTCAACTCTCAAGCAGACTCACTCCCTTTAATGCCCCTGTTCCTGGGCTGGAATTACCAGACCCCCTTTATCTCTCTCAGGTAAGTGGTGAAGATGTTAGCACTTGAAGGTGTTGAGATGTGGGAGAGATCGACCTGCTCACACAGGCACACACACACACACAGAGAAAGAAAGAGAGAGAGAGAGAGAGAGTTCTCCCTGGCTGTCATTTCTTTTTGATAATAACAAGCCTTCGCTATCCAAAACTGAGGGGGTGGACCTTGCGTATGCACCGTCTCCTCCATCCCTCCCTCCTCTGTTTATCTGTCGGCCTCTATCTGTTCCTTTCTACAGCTCCCCTTTCTCGTTTCCTCCCAAGAGGTCCTAAGGTTGCCATGGAAATGGCCCTGAATCACAGTCCCTTGTATTCTTTTTCCCCCAGTTTTGCTTTGTGGTTGCTGTTGATGATGATGGTGGATTTGTTGTTGTTGTTGTTGTGGAGGGATAAGTTGTTCATTGTGAATCATTATTTCATTCAAACTCACAAAGCATCTAGACATCAAAGCTCAAAAGAGATACAACACTGCAGCATCTCTAGGAGACAAAGACATTGAAAATATAATGCTCAAATGTTTAACTGTATCGATAAATCACTCGAGTTGGAGAGGCTGAACCAGCAGCAATTAAACCAGGGCTCAACAGCTTAATAATGATGTGAAAGTAGACAGTAGGACAGAGCATAATCAGCTTTTATTGGTTATCCATCCCATTATCCATACCGTTCTATATGCTTGAACAATCAACTGCTCAATTCAATTCAGTTCAACTGTATTTGTATAGCGCTTTCTAACAATGGACATTGTCCCAAAGCAGCTTTACAGAAATAATGGAAAGGGTTACATTTACAGAAATTTTTATCCCTGATAAAATTCCACAAGCCAGTGGCAACTGCTCCCTTGGCAACGCAAGTAGGGGCTGCCCCCCACTCCAGGCAAGTGTGTTAACTGCCCTGTAGTGTTCACTGGTGTGTGTTTTGTGGCAGAGATGGTGTAAATGCAGAGGTCAAATTCCTCTGTGCGTCAACGCGCTAGGCCAATCGTTCCAATAGACTGCCACTTTACAATGCAAGGTTGATGTCCATTCTAAAGTGCTATACACCTCTAACTGGAATAGTTTAAAATTAGGGCTGTCGAAGTAGCGATAATAACGCATTAACACGATCTCAAATTATCACGATTAAAAAAATATAGTGCCGTTAACGCAAATTCTAATTTGGCCCTGTGATTCACCCGTAGTTCATGTTGAGGCTTGTCGTGCGCTGCT
>JAOVVF010000051.1:6268727-6278936 GCA_028565595.1 Duopalatinus emarginatus
TCTCTCTCTCTCTCTCTCTCTCTCTCTCTCTCTCTCTCTCCTTCTCTCTCTCTCTCTCTCTCTCTCTCTCTCTCTCTTTCTCTCGTTCTCTCTCTCCTCTATTTTCCATATATTCCGAGCCGCTGCTGAATGGTAGGATTTGAAAAGCTGGATGAAGTGGTAGTTTCTTTCTCCTTAAACGTCATTCAAAATAAATTAGAAGCACTCTTTCTTAGGCAGACTCTTCTTTGTGTGCCAGAACAAAAACATGGGATTTTGAACAGAAATGATAAGCTACCGAATTAAAAATTGAATTAGGAAACGGTGCTCTTTTTAGTAAACCGCATATATCTTCAGAAAAGCTCCGACAATAGGGCTGCATAATGTACGGTTCATACCAATATGAGCAAAGTCTTTATTATAATATATATCTTTGTTCAATAAATAACACTTTCAGTAGGTTGAATTTAAAAGCTGGACACAGGTTCCCAATGAGGGTCAGGACAAATCTCTGACATCCACAATGCCAGGATTCTGACATCATAAACACATCGGAGCAAACTGGTTTATATTTAACATTATAACAGGATCATCATCATCATCATCATCATCATCATCATCATCATCATCATCATGCTGCAATATCTGATGCCATCCACCTGAGATGTAGGTTGTCACATCTGATCCACTTCCTATATAGCATTGTGGTCAACCAATATGGCCGCCGATCATCACATGAGCCTATTTCCTGGAGTATTAGCGACACACCTGAACGCTATTACTCATCACATACCCTAAGCGTCTGATTTTGGTTCAATCTTAGCCTGATTTAATGTCACCTTTTCTAGTTTTTGCTTTTCTGGATTTTTTTCTTTTTGGATATTTTCTAGTGTTTGCTGCTCACTGGTCACTGATCACCTGACTGCTGTCCTACCTTCAGACTGCTGCTTCGGAAAGATTCTTTAATGAACTGTCTAACCGCATTTGCGTCAGCTCCTGACTCACATTCAGACACAGGTAGGATAACAGTTTATTATTAACAACTTTTACTCATAACGCAGTCACAAGCTTGATAGAGTCTGTTCTTGAATAAATAATTAAACCTATCAAATTATTTAAAATCCTGATAATGCCACAGCCATCCATGGGCAAAAAGTCCAAGAGAAAAAAGAATTTATTTATTTGTTTGATCAAATATAGATTACATATTTTTGGTGAGATACTGGATCAATTAAACATGAATTAAAATGAAACCATGCTTTTTTTATTATACACTGATCAGACCAAAACAGCCCTGACTCATTAACTTATGGGCTTCACAAGACCTCTGAAGGTGTCCTGTGGTATCTGGCATAATGATGTTAGCATTAGACCCCTATGGGCTTTAAACACCCATGGGGGGGTTGGGGTGTCAGCCCCAAACCACAACGCACTGAAGGGAGTTAGGTGCCTTGCTCAAGGGCACCTCAGTCGTGTCATGCCCTGTGCGGGGATCGAACCTGGGACCTTCCGTTCACGAGACCTGTTCCCTAAACACTAGCGATGGCTGCCTAGTGATATACACCATCACTGATATATACCATATATGCTCTCTATCAGTATATATAGTTATATACAGTGTGTATATATATATATATATGTGTGTGTGTGTATGTGTGTGTGTGTGTATACATATATGTGTATACATACGTTTACAACTCTCACACGTTTACTCTATTACTCATAACGCAGTCACAAGCTTGATAGAGTCTGTTCTTGAATAAATAATTAAACCTATCAAATTATTTAAAATCCTGATGATGCCACAGCCATCCATGGGCAAAAAGTCCAAGAGAAAAAAGAATTTATTTATTTGTCTGATCAAATATAGATTACATATGTGTAATACATGTGAAGTGCAGCATGCATTTGCATTTTGTGAAGCACTGTAATATTTTAGTGATGGTTCAAATCTCACTAAGTTAGAAAAAAAAAATTATGTTATCGTATATGCAGGTTTATAATAATTTGATGGTCAATATAGATATCTGGTTGGTAAACTTGCATATGTATGTAACAGTTAAGGTGCTATCCTGATACAGTACAACTTATGAGCCCAGTCCTCTCATTAGACACAGTGTATCCTGTCTTGTGCTTACAGGCACAGTGATTTACATTTGATGTACAACAATTAGGTGTACAATACTATTCGTTATACTTAAACAGTAAAAATCTTTACACAGTAGTTTAAAGTGATGATTAGCATATAGAGCAATGCAATTGGTAATTGTAGTTATTTTACAAATTTTGTAACATTTTAACCAAAATCAAATTTTCACACACACGCGCACACACACAGACACACACACACACACACACACACACACACACACACACACACACACACACAGTATTTACCATTGATTGCAAGATGCTGATTGGTCTTCTCTGCCCACCGATGAGAAGCCATGGTTCTGTTGTGCCGTATTGGTCCCCTTTACCAAAAGGCCCCTGCTGATAAGTTGGATTTGCTGAGAAAGAAAGAAAAAGACAATATCAACATAATACAAAGAAGAAAATATGTTTTACAGATACTAAACAAAAAAACAAATGAAATCAATAAATAAAACTAAGCATCCTTATAAATAGGCACCATGTCAATGGTAAAAAGTTTGGTGTGGAAAAAAGCTAACGGAGGTTTTATGACATCCAGATGATCCAGTGTGTCTCATAACAGTTCCTGTAAAATTGGTAATATTTTACAATGTTGACATGTATCCATATACAATATAATATATATAACTATTTAGTATTTTGAGATTAAATCGCCTTGTGTGTTTCATCACACAGAAGTGCTAGTAGGAGGCAGTTGGCTTACAGCAAACTCAATCCCACTAAATGGTTTCTAATTGGCCTATTAGTGATGTTCGTCCTTTCGCTGACATATATCCTATCAATCCTATGCCGTGCAGGACTCTGCTCTTCATCGGGTTAAAACCGTCTGTCTTAATACACGAGCTCTCCGTGTCTCGGAGTGCAGTAGCGACATATGAAGCTCTCTACAAATCAATAACGGCACAAACACAGGCCTGGCAATCCAATAGTGGATGAGATATGATCTAGTCTGGCGATGGTCTTGGCTATCAGTCAGTCACACACACACACACACACACACACACACACACACACACACACACACACACACACACCCAGACAGACACACACAGACCTGTCATAGGTCAATGAAACTCACTGTCAAATGATGCGAATCTAGGACAGTCTGTAATGAGCTCAATTTAAACTCAAAAGTTGCATTAATCAATAATATAGTTTGTTATTTTAGTCCACTATAGATTCACACCAGACAGTAGAGTCTTAATGCAGAACTACTAACTCTAAACATTTTACAATAACTTCTGACTCATATATACAGCAGATACATTAATCCCCAATAGCTAAGTCAGATCGTTCCTTCCACCACAGGAGTGTCAAACTCAAATACACAGTGGGCCAAAATTTAAAATTAAACAAAGCCGAACAAATGAACCTTTTAATATGGACCCATACAAGTTTTGCTTTAACATTGAATATGGAACAACAATGCTTATATAACTTAATATTGCAGATATGCAAAATCTAGTTTCAAATTAAAAAACATATCAATGGCATATTAAATAAATAAATAAAATTTAAATAAAAATTGTATGCCTCTTTTCTATTTGCAGCCTTCAGAGATAAATATCAAAATAAACTTTTTTCCACAGTTTAATAAATTTGAAAATAAAATAATAATGAATGAATCAACCATTCAGGTCTTTGAGTAGCAAGAAAAAGTGCATAAAGAAAACGTTAATTATTGCTCAGTTTGCAACATACTGATCTAATCTGATGTGCCCAAGCCAGATACCTGGCATCTTTTCTTGGATGAGCGGGGCCGAAGCATGGAGCGATACTGAGTTGGGCGCGTAATGAAAGGCGCGGAAAACCCCGGGTGGACGACTCGCCCGGCTTGCAACAGCGGCCGCGTCCACTAAACAAGAGCACGCTAATGATGTCATCAGCGCCAAAACAACAGGAGGGCATTATGGGATTTGTAGTATTAGGGCCAGCTCCAATAGTAATTTGATATTGCATCGCAGGCCAAATATAATTACACTGCGGGCTAATTTTGGCCCGCGGGCCAGAGTTTGACACCCATGTTCCACCACATATACCTCAACCTTGAGCATCTCTAAACCAGCAGGTCTTGTGGGGTGTGTCCCAGTATGCAGTTGTTAGTATCTACCGAAAGCGGTCCAGGAAAAAAATAAATAAATAAATAACTGGTAAACCAGAAAACGGTCACCCAAGGCTTACTGATGTGTACGAGCAGTGAAGACTAGCCTGTCCGGTCCAATCCCAAGGAAAAGCCACATAAGCATCTATTACTAATGTCTTATCAGAACACCAGTGCATGCCCATGAGCAAAAACACTAGCATTCGCTACAAGCACACAAAAGACACACTACAAGCAGCATGAGGGACTTGACACCTGATAACGGTGTCCGGTGTTCTTGTTTGGGCTTGTATGAAACAGAAAATCTGTGGCTGATTCCGACTTTCTGAAATCATTTGGTTAATTATTTAAAGGTTTTGTTTCAAAATTCCGCACTGACTAAATTTCTGCATCAGAGTTGGGCTGTGTGATAGTAGGCCTATGATGAAAAAATCGATCGTTTAATATTACACTTTATCACCTGTGTCGCAAAATACACACTTCACTGCAGTCGTTTTGTTGATTGGATGACACATTAAGGTGACGCACACACAAACATGTACAAGAGCACACGCAGCTCACACACGTACATGTAGTAGAGCGCACGCAGACTCATTCTGAAGAGCTTGGACTAAAAAAGAGAAGCTCGTACCTAAAGGGTTCCGTGTATCTTTTGGTCATTCGATTTTCATTTCAGAAACGGAAATTTAAAAATGAAAAAACAAACAGTTGTTTTCTTAAACCGGAAGTTTACATTCACAAGGCCGTTGCTAAGGCAACTGGAGGCACGCAAAACTTGAGCTTTTTTTAGGCTTTATAAGAGTCGTTTTCCCGCGGCACACCATACGGCAGAAAATATATTTAATTGTTAGACTTTGTATACTTCAACTTATAGAAATCCTTTTTTTCATGTTATTTTATTTTTATATAAAAAATACTGAGTTTGCAGAAAAACGCTATATCGTGATATGTATCGTTATCGGGATTCGAATGGACCTATATCGAGATATGAGATTTTGGTCATATCGCACGGCCCTACATGGGAGCGTAGTCATGTGCAATCTTGATCGTCTTAAAAGCAGCTTAGTGGTTCTTGGTACAGAGAATTACACTTCCAATACAGATGTGTTGTACAGACATTAAAGCACTTAAAACACTTAAAAAGTTGATTAGATGAAAGGTTGCCATTCACGAATGAGACATTACGCTTTCATTATACATCAAAAATCCACAAGAGTCACTAATTGGCACTTGATAACTAACCCTTCATTTCCTTCCAAGGCAGTCTTTCACTCCCTAAAACCCTTATTAGATTTGCATTATCAAATTCCCACAGGAATTTTCTTAAACGCATTAAAACAACCCAGCCAGAGGGTAAGTGCATCATTGAAGCCGTCTACCAGCCAGACATTACCTCGACTGTTGTACCAGTGCACATTAATTCAGAGTTTAGATTCCTCTAAAACCACAGCAAAGGCTGGTTAGAGGATTACAAAGCTAACAACAGCCAGAGTCAGGGTCTAGGCTGAGGTCATCTCTTTATACGCAGTCTCAAACCGCACAAGAAATCCCCATCACGTGCTCGGCCGTGCCGTTCTGGCGGTGCTTTGAGGACTAGGTTCACAGCCATAACTTATTAATTTCATTGCATTTAACAAGCTGTCTTCGAATGAGCTTTTCGGTTATTATAGCCCAGCTTTGGTTTAATGTTGTCTTATAAAGCACGAAACGGGAGCGACAACCTGACAGACAGATGGCTTTTCCACATGTGATGGTGGTTGTTCATTTTAGGATACGTACTGTATGTGGTTTAGCTGCATCAGCAGTGTCGGTAAATGAGATATAGGTCTGAATGGATGCAATAAGGTGGCAGTAAAACAAGCTCCGTCAGTGATTTATATGGCTAATAAAGCCAAGTGTAAACACAAACCTCAATAAAGACGTCTCGGGCAGCAATCTGCTCTCTTCATTTTGTACACATCAAGAGGCTATTGATATTTCTTTAATAAAGTCGCCCAAGTGCCGCACGTATGAATGAGCTATGAAGAATAGCATGTTGTGAATGAAAGCAATGTGCCATGAATTCCTCCTTGGACTAATTGAGGGAAATGTACACCCTGGTGAGCAAGGGGGAAAGAAAGTGTGTGTGGATGAGTTACTGAGCATGAAACATATTTGTATTTATGTTTATGGTATATGGCACCCTTGTCCAGAGTGACTTACAGAAGAACTCTAAAGTCTCTATCAATAAATACATCCTGATACTGGTTCACTATATATGATCTAGAGATGGACCTGTCAGTGTTCTTGGGGTTGATACCGATCGCGGATCACCTGCAAGAATAATTGGCTGATAGTTGATAGTGACAAGGATGGGGCTGGATGTCACTTGTAACTACTGCAATCAAGATATAAAACCTGGTCTAAACTGTTTTTTTTACTATTTACAATGAACTCCAATGGCTCAGGCAGTGGTAGTAAAAGTGGGCCTTATTGCTGAGCCACACACAGTAAAAAAAAAAAAACGGACTGATGATGTATTCTTATCATAGATCTAAACACGATATGTTTTTTAAGCCGTGTGCAAGGGCCCCTATTCTAGTCCCAGCCTCAGGATGCTTCTTGTGGACTTCACCTGGCTTCGATTGCCACATCGCGCACACGGCACCTGGGCAAACTCGCTGGACGAAGACACTACACTAAACCAAAGTCTGTGATTGGTCGGATTGTCAAAATGAAACCGCACAAAGTATGCAAATTGTTGCAATACGTTTCACAAGAAGTACGCTGAGTATTGTGCTGTAGCAATCCTTACCTAACAAAATATGTCGCAGATTATGTTGCAGATTCTGCAAATTAAAGAAATATTGGCTGGTCGCCAATCACATATTTGTCAACTGACAACTGATATAGTCCGATTTTTCAAAGAAATATGTTGTGAGGGCAGGGCTAAGCCTTGAAAGTCAATTGAAAGTCAAAATGAAGCCATTAGAAGTGACTTATTGGGGCTGGGCCTGGACAAAAATCCAATATCAGTATTTATTGTGATAAGATATTTTTCAATAACAGTGATATAATTTGTCAACTGACGACTGATATAGTCAGATTTCATGAAAAATTGTTGTCAGGGCAGCGCTTTGCCTTGGCATGGATTGGTAATGGATGCTGTAAGTTTTTTTAACATAATTTTTTTTAGCCAATATTCACTGTAAAAAATGTTAACAAAAAATTTACTTTCTGGGGCACCAAAAAAAAAAAAAATAAACAAATAAAAAAACAGCATTTTCTGTCACATATTTAACATCTTACATAAAAAAAAAAAATATTTTAAAAAAGCTTAAGTAAATTAAAAGTCAACATAAAGCCATTAGAAGTGACTTATTGGGTCTGGGCCTGGACAAAAATCTGATATCAGTATTTATCGCGATAAGATATTTTTCAATAACAGTGATATAATTTGTCAACTGACAACTGATATAGTCAGATTTCTTTCGAATATGTTGTGAGGGCAGGGCTATGAATTGGCATGGATTGGTAATGGATGCTGTAAGTATTTTTAACGTAATTTTTATATTTTTTTACGGTAGATTTCCCACCATGCCTGAATAATTCATTATTTTGCAGTCCAGAGGACAGCATCCGCTGAACATTTTCTCTGCTCTGACTTACGGCGATGCACGCATAATCGATCCCTAAATCTAAAGACTAAAAAGTTTTAAATTGACTCCATATTTACTGTCTCAGTCTGACATCATGCACCTGGAGGTACTTGAGAAGAAATTTCTCCACAAATGAATCATACCTCAGATTTGGCTCGCTACCATCTCAGCATGGTTTGATTTTTGAGCCAGCCAGAGTCTTGCGCTGTAAAACTTCCTCAGAGCCTGTTTTCTGTCGCGCACAACTCCTCAACGTGACAGAACATGCAGCAATAACCATTACGTAAAAGCTCGGTTTTGCACTACAGATGGAATTTTGCATCTTTCATCCTTGATTTGATTACTTCAGCCTCAGCCGAGAGCTATGCTGAGGACTGGCAATGACAAGGGAAGGTTTTTTTTTAACCTGTCCATGGTTCCTCTCCCTCCTCCCTCCTCCCTCCTTCCTTCACCTCTTCTCCTTTTTTTTATTTTCTCCCATCTCCCTCTCTTTCATTTGCTAATAAGCTGACCCCCTTTCACATTCTCAGTAATAGCACTGTCCAAAACAAGCGGCGATGCTGTGACATCAACGCGCTACTCAGCCTCCATGCTTACTAAAGCCTGAATCACGTTCAATTAGAAATGGAAAAAGGGAATAAAGCCGAACTGATTATTGCAGACATGGTGAGCAGTTTACAAATGAATGACATGACGTGAACAGTACTAAAAAGACAGAGGAGAAAGAAAGAAAAAACAACCATAGACTGTAAAGGTGTTACAAGTGAGAGAGAGAAAACCATCTACATGGTCAAGGTTGTGGTTGAGATGGACCTCTCATGCTGTCTTGTCTCAAGGCTCTTAGGTGTCATTTGAAGCAAGGTGTCTTCCTCCAGACATGAATCCAGATAAAGAAAATGATTTGCAGTAATTTAAAAAAAGTAAAATTAAATCGATAAAGGGTTTCTGTCTCTATAAATACCTAGAGTTAATCTGAAAACAAATGCCAACCAGTTATCTTCATCTAGCGCAAAAGCTAACCACAGATGCACGCAGAGTCCCGGGATACGTCCTTCATCATTCTTCATATGGCACATCGTTATGCAAAAACCATCATTATCTTCCACCCTGTCACAAATTCGCCTTCTCAGCATGTGTTTCCCATCCTGGCGAATGCTGCTTGTGCTCGTTCCTGTTCTGTATTACACATATGTGCTTTGTTTATGTCTGGCCATGTGCCTTATGTTTTCAGTTTTGATCTCGTTTCTATCCCGGTCACTGCTTTATTCCCCAAATGCGTGCACCTGTTCTGATTCCAAAGCGTTATTACTTATTTATACGCTTCAGTTTCTGTGTTTTTAGCCAAAAAAAAGTTACTTTCTGGAAGCACGGCCACTAAAAAAAAAAGGATATAAACTTAAAAAAATAAATAAACAAATGAAAAAAAAACTGTATTTTTTTGTCACATATTTAACCATTTTAAATAATGAAAAATAAAGCCATTAGAAGTGACTTATTGGGGCTAGGCCTGGACAAAAATCCGATATCGGTATTTATCGCGATAAGAAATGTTTCAATAACGGTGATATAATTTTTGCTGTATTTTGATATGTATTATTTACAGCATCGGTCACTGACAGGTGTTTATTACAGGACACTACCGTCAGTTCACTGCATTCAAGCAGACCTGAACACAATCAGTCTCCGTAGCCTGGTTACGTCAGTGCGTGGTAAAGTAATCACAGGCACACAGCCAGATAGGCTAGACTAGGCTCGGCTCCAGAGCAGGATATTTTACATGCAAAATGAGTGCCCCTGATGACAATACAGAAATGACTGAACAAGCTTCCACAAGTGATAAAGCAGAAGACATAACCTACTTACTAAGAGAGTTAATAATTAATAGTTATTATACAACAGTTAGTTCCGACCCTGAAATCTGATTGGTTGATAAGTGTTCTAACTGGCTTTTTCACACCAACTGTATTACTCTGCTGACGCGTTGCAAAGTATTTATGTACACAAACCGCTAGCTGTTTTGTATTTGTGTTTGTTCAATACAAGACATTACATTGGAGGACTTTCAGATAACATTTGACCTGCAGCCTGTTTGGTCAGACTCTGAATCCAGCTGGACTGTTTGCTGCCAATGTACAGTAATCCCTCACTTATCGCGGTTGTTCCGTTCCAGACCCCCCCGCAATAAGTGAATTTCCGCGAAGTAGGGACTGATTTTAGCAGTTATACATTATTTTCAGTCTTTATAAACCGTCCCCACACTCTTATACAGTGCCTTGCAAAAGTATTCGGCCCCCTTGAACTTTTCAACCTTTTGCCACATTTCAGGCTTCAAACATA
>JAOVVF010000051.1:6281182-6296355 GCA_028565595.1 Duopalatinus emarginatus
AATACTGTAATTATAGGGCATGCACATACACACACTACCAGAAAAACTGGTACAGATTGGTGATGGATCAATAATTTGGGGTTTGGGGTTTGTTTAGCTGGCATTCTGTTGGACCCCTGGTACATTTCTGAGGAGTTACACCCATTTATATCCTACATTCATTCAGATGGGTTCCAACAGGACAATGTGCCACCACACACGTCACCAAATTATGGTTAGAGGAACACTCATGTGAGTTTAAGGTTTTGCCATTTGCCCATAAGTCTCAGAGATCTCAACACTATTGAACACTTCTGGGATGCCATGTACTGCAATGTAGAAATCCTCGGAATACAACAGAATTGTGGACCGTTCTGCAGGAAGTATGGTGCTTATTGTCTATAGAATATTTCCACAAGCTCATGGAGTCCATGCCCTGTTGGAGACCTACCAAGTATTAGACTGGTGTACCAGTTTTCCAGTGTACGAGTTACCAGCCATCCATATTTCCATTTTTTTCACTAACATGCAATATGAGCAGCGCCATGCCTCCAGCCCAAACAATGGCTTCTTTGTAATTATGACATTTAGCTGTGCAAGGACGTGATGTTCCAGTCTGAACATTCTGAGGCCACACAGACAGATGAGAAAAAACATGTTAACCACTGATTTAAATTCATAAAACGAAATGATAACTACACATTAAATTATTATGAAAAGCTAGGTTACATATGATCCACGGATAAACACTGGGAATTCTGGAAAATAGTCCTCACTAACGGTTTTGCAGCGATGCTTTCTGACATTCTGACATGAAACTTATCATTTAATTAATTCCACATTGGATGACAAAATGAACTGTGTTACATGGCTGGGTGATGAAGCCACTTTCACTGGGACTCCCCCCTCTCCCCCTCTCGCTCTCGTCTCTGCTACACCTAGTCCTGCAATCAGCGTCAATGAAGCATGATTCCTCCACGTGGCAGCATCTAGCCCTGAGGAGCTCTGAGAGCGTTGCAGCTCACTGATCCATGCTTCCAGGCTGTTTACAAGACTAAATTTATAGGTCTGTATGGATAACTGAGTATAGCATGGGAAATAGGGAGGGCTCATGGATACAGGCTCTTGCGCTGAGATTGGACAGCCATTTCTAATGATTTTACAATTATATTTAGTCTAAATACTGACATTTAATTGATCTTTTGCGTATTTCTTTATAGTAGTCACAGTGGATTGATACTGGAAGCAGTCCCATTTGAAATTTGAAGGGTTACTGGTGCAAAACGGTGCAGGATTTTTCTAGTATAGTTCATTTACATTAGTATCAAACTGAATCCACAATCAAATGCACATTAGGTATGGGCTGACAATAGCCTTTGGACCGACAAGACCAAAGTGGGGAAGTTTGGCTGGAATTCACAGTGCCAAACACAGTATATCAGTACAAACTGTCCAGCATGGTGGTGGAGTCATCTCTCAGCGTTAGGAAACTGGTAGTGTTGCCGGGTTAATCTGTCCATATCGACAAGACACAACTAAAGTGCCCTTGAGCAAGGCACCTACAACCCCTAACTGCTCTTTGGCTGCAATGGATAATGGGTTGTCCCCTGCTCAGGGCAAATGTGTTCACTGCCCCTAGTCTGTGTTTCACTGCACAGATTGGTTTAAATTTCTTTGTGTGGAAGAACACAGCAGACCGATCACGTCACTTTCACTTTTTTACTTTCATTAGAGGGTTTTTTGGGGCTTGTTTTGCAGCCATGGACCTGGACACGTTGCAGTCACTGAGTATTCTAGAGTCAGCTGTGAGGCCATCTACATGACAGCCAAAGCTTGGCCAAACATGGGTCCTGCAACAGGATAATGATCCCATGCACATCAGCAAATCGACAATGGTCATGTCAAAGTCCAGATCAAGGCTCAATGAATGTTGCAAAGACGAGTTGGCCAAAGTTTCTAATGAATGATGTTAAGTCTCAGAAAGCAGAAAAGTTACTTCTGCTGAATGTGGTTCTTCAAGCTATTAATTTACGGCTTGTACTTAGTTTTTCACACATGGCTTCTCTGTTGTGGCTTCATTTATGTTGGATAAATAATGACATAATGGACTCTGTTATGTGTTGATGTTCATGTAATGCAATGGGGTTGTATTTATCTCGTTTTAAGGCCTGCTACAGTCCAGATGTTGTACTTTTTATGTTATATTAGGTTTATATAGTTTTTTGCATGACTATTAATACACAATTTAAACATGTTTAACATTGGCAATAATTTTGCATGAAAGGTTATAAAATTTAAGGTCAGGCTTAAGTTATGATTTAATGTTTTTTTTCCCTCTTTCTTAGAACAAAATCCCACCAATCTGTCCTTAAATCCAAGGCAGAAAGAGCAATTCTCGAACTAGCTCTCATTAGCACTCTGTGTTTAAACAAAGCAGGCTAATAGATACCATGTGTCATGGATCACGTCCGCATGACACGTCCCCAAGGCAAAGAGTGGCCACATCATTACTTGGGCTAGTGTGAACTTACTGACCTTACATCCTGAAAGAGAAGGAGGTCATTTCAGTCCAATTTCAGAGTAACCATCTCCAGATTCTTTCATTTCATTTCAAGAGTTATCTCCAGTAAAACTTCATATATATGTGAGGACTGATAATACGCTCTCCAAAACCATGGCAGGCATCAAGGCAGCTCTCCGTATTTTTTTTTCTTTTTCGGTTTCTCTCTCAATACCGAGCACATGAGCATCAGTCTGACAGCCGTGTGAGAGCCGTGTGAGAGCCTGACACTATATCTGGCAGGGGTCTGATGTGATATGATCTCTCCACTTCAGAATTCAGAATCACACTCAGCTAAGCTGTCTCATGCTCCGTCAGCGACAGGCGTTGTCTGGGCATGAACGCAGATTCTGTCAGATTATCTCTGGAAACAGAACCTGTCAGAGAAGTGTGTCAACTGTCGGCACACGTTACAGTAGGACTCCCCTGCAGGGTATAAAGACACCTTTATAAAGCCATATCTCTGAAGCACTGGAGCACACGGGTCATTGTGAAATGGCAGAGTAAGTGCCAGGCCTCTCTCTCTCTCTCTCTCTCTCTCTCTCTCTCTCTCTCTCTCTCTCTTACTGTCGCTCAGTTTATATTATCTTAACACTGGGGTGGTTTAAGGAAACTGGGCCAAGAGTGTGTGGTGTGAAAAATCATTAAAAATGCAGAAGGCTCTTTTGGAGTGCCAAGCTTATCCTATTCTGGATTTGAGCTTCCTTTTTTATAATGCTGTATTAATAACCGAACCTGTATTGAAAATAAAAATTGACAGTCAATGATTATAAACGACCATGGATATGTCATGTGGCATATGTCACCAGTAAGCCCCCAGAACGTCACATGATCCACGTTTCCCTGTTCCTGAGCATGTACAACCTTTTTTCACTTCATTACAGCCATGTACGATAAAGTGGTGGAAAAACTGTTACAGATGCCAGAACCTATGCAAAATGTGAAGCAACAGACATCTATTGAAGCTTCATATTTGTATGTGATTTGTTTAGCTGCTATGTCTAGAAATGGGTTGAGGAACACTCATCTGAGTTTGGGGTTTTGCCAGTCCCACCATAATTGACAAGATCTCAGAACTGTGGAAAGTTCGGCAGGAAGTTTGGCGAACATACCATTTCTATTATTCTAGTATTTCTGCAGTCCTAAGCTCCCATGGGAGACCTACCAAGTATTAGACTGGTGTATCAGTTTTTTCTAGCACTTTAGTGCAGTCAGTGTTTCACCTCACCTTCTTGCTCACAGTACACAGTAGCTTTCCTTTGCCTCGTCTAGACCATGACGTTTTGGTGCCAAGCTCATAGCAATACGCTGATGAATTTTAAAAAAATCAATGATATCTCCAAACACTTTTACTGAGTATGATCATTACATTGGTGATGCACAGTAATTCAAATAGTCTGGTTCCAGTTAGAATTTACTGCATAATTAGTATCATGAAACAGAAATGTAGATGTTGGACTGCTTGCCTCTACTGCTGTCAATCATGTCATCAGGATCTTTACTGCTTCGAATTGTGAACATGGTGGGAAGAGATACTCATATGGGGAAACTAACACAATCTGCTGCCAAAAAAAAATGTCCGGGTGATCTGAAAGCTGCTTTTCCAAGATTGAGAAACTTGCTGATTGCGACTAGGAGAAGGTTCGAGCATGGACAAATCGGCAACTTGTTTATTGTGTGGCTATTAGTTACATTTATAGCAAAACTTGTCAGAGGTGATATATATAAAATTGTTATATGTGTATTTATATTTCTATAGTTAATTTACATTAGTATCAAACTGAATCCACAATCAAACGCACATTAGGTATGGTCTGACAACAGCCTTTGGACAGACTAGACCAAATTGAGGAAGTTTGGCTGAAATTCACAGTGCCAAACACAGTGTATCAGTGTAACTGTCCAGCGTGGTGAAGTCGTCTCTAGCGTTAGGGAACCAGTAGTGTTGCCGGTTCAATCCGTCCATACCGACAAGACACAACTGAAGTGCCCTTGAGCAAGGCACCTACACCCCCTAACTGCTCTTCGGCTGCAATGGATAAGGGCTGCCCCCTGCTCAGGGAAAATGTATTAACTGCCCCTAGTCTTTGCTTCACTGCACAGATTGGTTTAAAGGCAGAGGACAAATTTAGTCTAAAAAAGTATTTAGTCTTAAAAAGTACAACCCAGCTGCTTAAAGTAACGGTATAATCTTCACAGTTCAAAAAATCTTCACAGTTTATTTATTTTCAGTATATTTATTTAATTTTGAAAGCTTAATCTTGCACATTGCACAGAAAAGCATTTTTCTGCATATTTTACATTTTGTAAAATTATAAAACATTTTTTAAATTTCTTTTTAATTATTTATCTTAGATGTGTATTTATATTTCTATTTTTATAACCATGTTTTACTTTATTTTAATTTTATTTTACAGACCGTCAAAAGCATTTTCCTGTAGGTTGGACTATGTATGACTGTCAATGTGACAAATAAAACCTGAAACTAATCCACCAGCTATTATAGATTTAGGGAGGCAGGGTTTAATGGTACAGGGATCGAACTGAGGCCCTTGCAGTCCCAGAGCTGGTCCATGAACCAACAAGCCTACCGCTGCCCCAATTAGTGAATAACCAATCCAACGCTTGGTGAGTTCTGCTTTACACAGTAACCTCTTTATTCTGGTCAGTGTCGCTGTTGGTTCATACACTGGTTCCCAACTTAGCATAAAAGGTACCTGGAAGAACCCCATAGACACTGGAAGAACACACAAACCTTCTTAGACGCCAATGTGCAAGTTCCATGTGCCATAAAAATAGTTATATATTTGCCATATTTGCTGCTATATTTGTGCACCTGTGGTTATTTCCTATTCTGTTTCCATTTCTTGTATCATGCCTTTACAAACTATACCCAAACACTTTTTCCTAATATTCTTGATTTAATTGGATATGTCTATGTAAGTGCAGTACCTCATGCACTGTGTGGTTTTAGGTCATACAGTAAAACTCACAAATACCAGACAGAGGTTGTAACAGTTTGGTATTCATACATGAGGCTAATTTACCACCTCCCCCTGCGTTTATGTTGGGTTCTGCATTGCCTTCACAACACATACTCATCCTGTTCCAATTTAACCTCCTGAACCACAGAGAGGCACCTGCTCTTAAGAGGAACGCTCCAGGCCAAAATAGATTAATTATCCATTTATTAGCCCTTAACAGCCTGAGAAGGGTCACCACTTCCTGCCTCTCCTGTGGCCCCTCTTCTCACCAAGTGCCATCGTGTTCTTTCTCACACGAGTTTCCTTCCCACACAAGGTAAGTCTTCGGCATGACGCAAGACACACAGGTTCGCTTGCAAATTCATCCCAGATACACTAACGGCTGCTTGTAGTGTGCATGTGAGAACAAGAGATGAGGTGGGGAAAAAAGTCGGAGACAACAAAGGAGTCCAAAAGTGAGTTCACATACACGAGGGACAGGAGGGAGGGTGTGAGGGGTTGGGGGTTGGAGCGGTGAGCAGGAGCACGAGGTTTTTCCCCAGGCCAGTCGTTTCTGCTTTCACACATCATCACGACATGCCCACATTTACCACACTCAATCATTTCCCTGCATTCTCCCACATCTTTTCTCCTTCCTCATCTGCTTCCTAGACACGATCAGCTTGTCCGCTAGACATCATACGTTATGCTTCCATTCAGCCCAGTAATCCTAGAACAATCCAGTTGATTTGGTTTAATTGGATTAATAAATGAGTACTTTATGTAGACTGGTAGGAACTGGCAGACTATTTTTGTGCCTAAGGAGGAATCCTGGTAAAGGGCAGCCTTACCTCGAGGTTAGGGAATCAATCTCGGGACTGGAATGTTGCCTGTTCGATCTCCGGTACCAGCAAGACATGACTGAAGTGCCCTTAAGCGAGACACGTAACACACACACACACACACCTCCCACACCCCCCAACTGCTCCCCAGGTACTGTGAAGGGGGTTGCCCACCGTTCTGAGTAAGTGCCCTGGGTTTATCACTTCAGTTCAGTTCAAAAAACAAAATAAAGGCCAAACAGACAAATAGGAAGAGAGATAAGTAGAGCTGGTCAATAACACAATAACGATAATTATTGTGATATTTCCACGATAGACGTTTAGGATATAGTAGATAACACGTGAGGAGAATTAGTTCTGTAACCAGACACCACGAATAGCCAATGAGAATAAGAACAGCGCCACACCGAACCAATCATGTGGCTAAACTAGAGTTACATCCATCTGAGGTTTGGTCGATGCACAGAGCGTAGAGGTGTAGCAGCGGCTTAGCCCACATGCTAATGTTGGGTTACTTCAGGCGTGCAGGCCAGAACTAATTCAGAACTAACTAGTTTTGTTTGTTTTCTTTTGTTTACATTTGAAAACTGCTTGAATTCATACTGAGGATTTATACAGAATTATTTATTTATTAATTTTTTTTGGTTTTCCAACAATTTAACTGTCTTTTTGTTTTATATTACCTGTGGTTTTTATTTGGATGTGTGGATTTTAGTTTATATATAAAATATATTTGGAATACAGTGGCGTAACATTTCTCAAGTTCCAGAATTTAAACCAGAATTTGCCTTTTGATATCTTCAACTCTCACTTAGGAGTAAAAAAGAACCTTTAAATGTAACAGAAATATTGGTTTTATTTATATTGTGATATATATCAATATCAAATAATGGGATTTTCCATATTGCCCAGCCCTAAGGATAAGACAAAAAAGACAGCCATGAAATACGGTAGAGATAGAAAAAAACGACAGGGAAGATATTCTGAATTCTACACATGAAAAGTTTCTTGTATGAGGAACACCAGTTTCTTCTCCGGCCAGTATGTACTGCAGTAACGTAGAGAATTTCTGCAAACATCCAAAGATGCATCCCATTGCGAAACCATGTAAACATAGGCTGCGTCCAAAATCATGTATTTTCATACTGAATAGTGCATGCAAGCAGTACATGAAAAGAGGTACAGTATGCGAAAAGAGCACACTGTGGTCCAGTGATCTATCCCATAATTGAACTTGCAATGAAGTTTGAAGCTGATGAGGAAAAATGGCAAATAAAACTTACAAATATTAGGATTATATAGAACCCAACATAGCGTTATGAGTAGCTTTGTGGAGAGCATCAAACACGTTTTGTCTGATTTTAAAACTGTTAGCAAGGTAACATGCGCCACGTGGCGTCATTAAGATAATGGATGTAGTACGTCTGGATCCAATTTAATACATACTGTTAAAGTACGGCATTTCAGACACAACCCTGGTAATCGAAATAGAATAAACTGATTGAGGCTAATCCGAAATGAATGAGGTGGATAATTCATTTAATAACCTGAAATAATATTTGGGATGTGCATCTGATTAGATTAAAGATCAGAATTGATCTATTTAATACTGCACCAGAAAAGCATGCCATCGTGAGAAAGGAAATTCGAACAAGCTTGAACTTACTGGGAAACGTTAAAACATAATTATGCTTTATAGAGTCATAATAATTTCTTTTTATTTTTATTTGAAGGATGTTTTGCACAGCCCACACACAAGGTGCCATGGATACTGAACAAAAGTGACTCTATACAAGTGGATACATAAGGCAACCTGAATGTGTATAGATTTTATTTGGATTTCATGTAACACACACTAGTGAAGGCACACACTAGGGGGCAGTGACACGAGGGGTGTAACCGGAGAGCAGTTGGGGGGTTTAGGTGCTTTGCTCAAAGGCACTTCAGTTATGTCATGTCGGTAAAGGGGATCGAACCAGCAACCTTCGGTTCACAAGACTGGTTCCCTAACCTTGACTAAGTGGAGGTTTTCTACAGAGTCTGCAGTAGGAGTTTATTCATACGTTCAGGTTAAAAACCCCATACATAAATCTTTCACTAAAGAGGTTACATTCATGGCATTTGTACATTTTTCTCCGACATCATTTGCGTAATATCTTTATTGCATTAATTTGTATACAAAGGTCGACAGCATTAGGGTGAAAGATCTTCCATTCATAAGAAACTGAATGAAATCCCACCACATTGCCCTTGAATTACAACTTTCTCCCACTAAAAAAGAGCCATAATGCTGTCAACAACCTTCTTTACCTCTCTGGTTAATAGAGTGCACTTCTAACAGATCGACCGTCCACGTCAGTAGGCGAGTTGATGAATCTATCACGGCTGTCACTGCCGTCTGTAATCATACTCATTAGCGCCGTCCTCCCCGTAGCCTCCCGTAATCACCGTGGCTGGATAAGGGAGGTCGCATGGATTTTAATTTCGGCGGAGAAATGTCAACACTGATAATGCGTTCGGCGTACCTTCATAATGCGTTCGATCCGAGCAATTAATTTTCCCTCCACCACAGGATCAACCAGCAACGCGAACTTTCGAGACATCAACAAAGCGCAATCATTAAACCCAGATATAAACAACCATCACAAAGGGGGAGTGGGAGAGATCTAATCACCGTGGTTGCTTTCACTTGATGTGCTTAACCAATCAGCTACAGCACAGTGAGCAATCAACGCAGGCAAAAGAGCAATAAACACACACACACACACACACACAAAATCAAAAAATACCACATCAGTCCATAACACTCGATTGCTCCAGAGCAGAACGTATAATGAAGACACCGTTGAAGACGATTTCCACACATGCACAAGCGACTGTTCGGGAAACTTCATCCTAATACACAACCATGTGCTTAAAAAAAAAAATCAAACCCTTGTTATTAAGCACTCAGATGTGAGTCTAAATACAGCAGTCGTCTTAATGAAAGCAGAATGGACGTACAGTGTTTAAGCTTCTGTTATAGTGACTTCACTCATTTAGGGCTGCCCTAACCGGCACGACAATGTTTGACTGTAAATGACTCAGATTCTAGGAAAAAAAAAAACATGTGCTTAACTAATAGTATAATGACAAAACTGTAAATTAATATGTTCAAATATAAAAATAAAAAAAATACACTGAAGTGCCAGAAAAAGCGGTACACCAGTGTAATACTTGACAGGTCCCCCATGGACTCACACCAGCCGACGAAAATATATTCTGAACACCATTCCACTATTCTTTTGTATTTTAAGGTGCATGAGGGCAGCCATAGGCTTGTGGTTAAGCAACCACCTTTGGGACCAAAGGACTGAAGCTGAAGTGCCCTTGAGCAAGGCACCTAACCCCCAACTGCTCCCTAGGTGCTGCGGATAGGCACGTGTGCTCACTGCCCCCTAGTGTGTATGTGTGTGATTTACTGCACAGATGGGTCAGATGCCACTGTACAGTCATCAAAATAACAGCTCACATGGCATCCGAGATGTGTCCGATAACGTTGAGATCTGTTGACTAAGATGTAAAGGGCAAAACCCCAAACTCAGATGAGCACCCCTTTAAATATAAATTTGTGTCTCTAGGTGTGTGTGGTGGTGCATTGTCCTGTTGAAATGCACCATCGGAATGAATACAGGACATGAACGGGTGCAACTGGTCAGAAAGGAGACACACATAGCATTCATCTGTGTGTGTCGTTTGTAGATGTACCAGGGGTCCCATGAAATGTGAGCTAAACAAAGCCCATACAATTATGGAGATTTTGATAATATTTCATCCAACATGAAAGTATGTATGATTGTCTAGGTATGTTCTGATAATCAGATCTTGACCATAGTTTATCCAACATGCTGACTGTTTATGTGCAGGTGATTCAAGCCGATCTTAGCAAAATGTTAAGTATAGTAAACAATAGGTAAAGAAATCATCCTATAAATGTGGAAATCATAGTTCAATAATAATTGCCTTGCTTACTGGCACTTGGGTTAAGTCTTTTTGGTTGCAGGGCTCAAACTGGGGACCTTCTGTTCCCAAGGCTGGGTCCCTAATCACAAGCCTTCATGTCATGCCCCACAGTATGATAATGGTAAAACTAATAGTCTTGTATTCATTGTATTAACAACAGTACATAAACTTGGTGTGAAATTAGCACAGACAATACAATGTTGCATTAACATTATTACTATATACTTGTTTACTTGTGGTTAAGGAACCCACCTTGGGACCAAAGGGTCCCGGGTTCGAGCCCTGCAATCGACAAGACTTAAAGCTCCCTGGGTGTTGCAGATAAGAGGCTGCCCATTGCTCTGGGCATGTGTGCTCACTGCCCCCTAGTGTTCAGTAGTGTGTATGTATGTGTGTGTGTGTGTGTGTTTCACTGCACGGATGCTTGGATGCATAATGTTCAGAAGAGTAATTCACTCACTCACCGACTTGTCTAGTTCATCCAACACACTTGTAACCTGATAACTGATTTACCCCAGCTGCAGTGCATGCTGACCAACTGCCCCAGTGCTGAATAACCATAAACACGTGCATCGTTTATCCAACAGAACAAGGTGTTAAGTCAACTCTTATGCATGCATATCCATTTAAACCCTGGGCATTGAAGTGTGTTAGGACGCAGCAGAGAGAAAGACAGTTCTCGTGCACTTATCAGTGCGTATCGCCGAGTCCTACCTTGGTTAGACGGACTGTCACCGGAGCAGACCGCGAGCATCAGGACGACGCCGAGAGCCGAGAGCGCGAGCTGAGCTCCGGATGCCATGCTGCCTGCCCAGTGAGAGGCTGATCTGGACCCGGAGCCAGGCGGCCAGATCGGACTGTTTATCACGGCACCATCACATACAGAGCAACAGCTGATGCGCTGAACTTCAGGAACATCCGATCCTCCTCCACCTCCTCCTCCTCCACCACCACCTCCTCCTCCTCCTTCTCGTCTGCTGGAGACTCCTTTCAATGCTCAACTTTTCCACGGCTTCAGAGCGCCTGCGCGCCGCCAATCAACACTTCTGCACACCGCCGTGCGCAAAGCAGGATGTCGCCAGTGCGCACGCATACGCACACGCACACACACGCGTACAGACACGCACACACATACCAGGGTGATCGGAAGAACAAAAGGCTATATGTGTGTGTGTGTGTGTGTGTGTGTGTGTGTTACAGAGAGAGGATGGTTAAACCCGCCTGGTCCTAGCGCCTTTACACAACACACAATTTAGTTTTAATCACAAAGCATAAGTCGCAGCTGACCAGGAATGCGTGCATTATCATCATCATCATCATCATCATCAGTGTTTGCAATCATAAAAGAATTGTTATCAAAGTTGGAATATGCTGTCACACTGTTGTAGCAACCTCAAAACATCCAGTTTTAATAAAAAAGTTACAAAAGTTCTTTATACTGTGCTTTGTGGTTAAGATACCTACCCTGGAACATTTGGTCCCTTCTGGCCCCAGGTTCAAGCCTTGAAACTGACAAGACTCGACTGAAGTGCCCTTGAGCAAGTAACCTAACCCCAAAACTGCTCCCCAGATGCCCTAAATAGGGGCTGCCCACTACCACCCTGGACAGGTATGCTCACTGCCCCTAGTGTGTATGTGTGTGTTTCACTTATGGGTCAAATGTGGAGGTCGATTTCCATTGCACAATGGTCAAAAGAGTAGTATACTTTCACACTAAAACTAAGGGTAGGAGTTAAATAAATTTGACAGAACAAAAACAAGTTATAACAAATGATATGTTATGTGGTAGCTGTGTGCCTCGTGGTTAGAGAACCGGTCTTGTGTTCAATCCCCACCACTGAAGTGCTCTTAAGCAAGGCACCCAACCCCACCAACTGCTCCGCAGGTGCCATGGTTTAGGGCTGACAACCCCAACACACACACACATGGGCAAGTGTGTTCACGGCCCCCTAGTGTGTTCACTGCCACTAATGTGTATGTTTCACTTCACTGATGGGTTAAATGCGGAGGTCATGTTCCTCTGTGTTCCAGCACGGTAGACAAATAGTTTATTTCACTTATATCCCACTTAATACATTATCAGGCCCACATACTTAAGTGGAACAATGGCGATGCCTTTATCTGGATTCAGGTACCAGTAATCAGCCACAAAAATAAACAAACAAACAAACAAACAAACAAATAAATAAATAAATAAATAAAACAGGCTACAGTTGGGACATATTTGGCCCAAAATGTAAATCATTTTACATGACTGCATGTTGCCCAAAGTCTGCATGCCATGACAAAAAAGTGGCTGATGAAGTTTTGGCCCAGTTTTGGCCTATGGTACCATTGCCATTGCCATGACTGGCCCATATGTGACTTAACGAGGCCATATTTGGCTCAAAATTGTCCGCTATCTGGAAAGTGTGTCTCATACAATCTGAAGTTCAGAGTGATTGTGAACTCGAGTAATGTAGAGGAGGAGACTGAGTGATCGTGCTAAATGTGGTGTTATGTTTACTTCTGGGTTTTTCTCTAGTGTATGCCAGCGTTATTTTTTGGAATTGTTAATAATTTCCAATACACATATATATATATATATATATTTCATTTATTTATTTATTCATATTTACAGCCAAAAAGCTGAGGTCAGCAGTGAAGATCAATCACTTTATTTTCACTTTCATAATCAAAGGCAGGATATTTCCGCCCAGTGTTGTCTTATAGCTCGCTAACATTCATTTGTGTTTGTACAGCGTCTTACTACAATGCCCAGTACATCATATGACCCAGTCAAAGCTCCCTGATCCCATACATCTGCATCTTGTTTCAATTGAAACAGCACTTGGGCTCAGCAGAGAAAGCACATGAGGAACCCCTGGCAGCTCTTTCACCTTAAAATATAGTCACCCATGCTGAATATGCTGGACTAATGTCAGTGTGAGCTGGCCTTAGAAATTCTGGGGAGGTGGGGCTATAGCGCATGCATCAGCCTGAGCTTGATTGGTCAAGAGCAGGCAGCAGGTCCATGCTGGAGCCTAAAAGACATGTCCATTCAGCAGGCTGTCCAGGTGGACTCAAAGCACACCCCAATGACCCAGGGCGCCCTTGGGAGACACATCTTGGGGGTGGTCTCTCAGGGTCTGTCTTGCTATTGTTATTCATGACCCTGTTGTTGTTAGTTTTGTTGCAGCCTGATACCGTGTTTTGTTTCTTGTTCCTAGATCGATTCCTGTCTTCTCGTAGGTCTCTGCACTTGTATCCGGCTTCACCTCCAAAGTCACGACATATACCTTGTTAACGCATCTAACTAAATAGTGGTTGCTAAATCGCTAAATAGTGGTTGGTGTGGTACAGTGGTAACATCATTGGGGGCAGCCAGTCTGTACTACACCAATAAGGGTCCTTGGGCAAGACTCCTAACACTACGTTGGCCTACCAGTAATACCAGTAACCTTGTAAGTCGCTCTGGATAAGAGCGTCTGCCAAATGCCGTAAATGTAAATATATAATAAAAATGAGGCGGTAGTGACATATTTCAATAACGAACACAACATTTTAATATTATTAGTGAATTATTGTTATAATTTAAGAATACACAAATGTGTTGATCATATAGACACCAATATATCCACATGGTTAGCATGAGATATATATATAGACTGTTTTTCGGTCTTGTTTCCGTTCCTGTGCCGAAGAGAGAGACAAGATAGGATTTAGGGCTTAACTGCATGTGAATTAGTAACGTGGAGATTTATAGAAACACACCAGTGACATGACATTCAAATGAACATTTCACAGTATAATAATTCCACACGAGTGTGGTGATAACATGGAGGCTGTCTTTTATTAGTTTCTGTACAGAAAAAAACTCTTAGAGAATATTGTGTTGCTGTATTATTGGTGAATTCATGTTACCTGAAACGATATTGCTGTCTTGTCCGGTGCATTACAAAAGCATATCAAAGAGAATTATAGGAATATTATGTTTCTCCATCTTACAATTAAGTATCGCTAATAACATAGTTAAACACAGTAGAACGTCTGTCAGGAAAAGCCGATCTTCCTTTAATCAGCAGTATATTAGAGATGCAGTACTTTCGCATTGTTCTGGCTCACTTCGGTCTTTGTTCCCTTCTTGCACATTCTGTAGTCTGAGAAAGGGCCTGAAATTAGAAATGCTCAGTGATGAATATTAGCGGGCAGATGCACTTTACAGTAAATGACCCTTCATTATGCCAACTATTGATTTGTCTTCTCCGTCTCCATAATAGACTGTGGTTGATAATCAGGTTTAAAAGCTAAAGGAACGGTTCAGGAAAATTAAATTTGAATGAATTGTGCTCTCAGATGCAGTCAATCAGCCAAGGCTTGGTTTACATCCAAAACACTGGCACTGGAGGCTAATGCACTTGTACCTAAAAGGTAATGGAAGCTTCTGACATGAAATTAGCATCACGTAGAGTACATGTAGAAGAAGAGCATACCAGTGCATCAGTAATCATATTATATATAAGTGACTTTATCATGTCACTATCATGTAGAGATCATGAAATAAATAGAGAATGAAATAATTGTTGTGGTGGTTCTGGGGGTAACAATGATGCCTTACAGCAACTGCCCCCAGGTGTGAGTGTATGTGTAAACATGTGTGTCTATATATCTGCCCTTCGACAGGGTGTTTCCCTGCCTTCTACAGATTTTATATGGCTTTTATTGAAAGTGGACTATTTTGCCTTACTGTGTTTGCACACAGAAGGAATGCGACCTCTGCATTTAACCCATCCGTGCAGTGAAACACACACACCAGTGAACACTAGGGGGCAGTGAACACACTTGCCC
>JAOVVF010000051.1:6309737-6324415 GCA_028565595.1 Duopalatinus emarginatus
ACACACACACACACACACACACACACACACACTAGTAAACAGTGAGCACACATGCCCAGAGTGGTGAGCAGCCCCTATACACAGTGCCCGGTGATTAGTTAGGGGTTGGGTACCTCAAGGGGCACTTCAGTCAAGTCTTTTCGGCTGTGGGGCTCAAACAAAGGACCTTCTGGTCCCGAGGCAGGGTCCGGAACCCCAAGCTTATTATATTTCTGCATTGTGCCTACTGATTCCGGGATAAACCGCGGCTGTGATGGGCAAAGCTGATAAGAGATTGACTAGCTGATTACTATTATTATTATTATTATATGCAGTTTATTTATAATATGACATTGTATTACTATAATCATGCTGTGTTATATAAACATCTGCTGCTAAAACTGTAATTGTTACAATACGTCCAACATCACAATACCCAATTTACAGGGCCAAACATGGCCTAGGTACGGCACTTTGGGGCAGCCATAGGCTTGTGGTTAAGGAACCAGCCTTACAGTTCCCGCACTGACAAGACGAGACTGAAGTGCCCTTGAGCATGGCACCTAACCCCCAACTGCTCCCCGGGAACAATGCATGGGGTTTCCCACCGCTCCAAACACATATGTTTACTATACCTTAGTGTGTGCGTTCACTAGTGTTTTACCGCACGGATGGGTTAAATGCCGAGGTCACGTTTCTTTGTCTGCGAGCACAGTGGTCAATGAGTCACTTCACATATGCACAGTTATTGCAATGACCTGCTCTCAGTGTCCAAACATGCACCAGAGGATTGGTATCCATGGTAACAGAGTACCCATAATGCACTTTTGTTGCCTCGTATGTATGGTGTGTGTTGGCCATATTGTGGCTCCCTATTGCACTCGGTCATTCATAATGCTGTGTATGTGTATATAAGGTGTGCATGTACGTCTATGTCCATTATGGACACTGGTGTTGGTGCTGATGAGTCTATCACTGTGTGCGTGCTGGTGTGTGTACTGCTCACCTCTCTGTCCCTGAGCAGATGTTGACCATAGTGCTGCTGTGAGTGCGTGTTGAGCAGGTGTTGTCTCTCATCTGCCTGAATATGCCTGATGGAATCTGTCCTCTGATCCAGAGATTTCTGTCATGATCACACACACACACACACACACACACACACACACCATGACAGAAGTTATTAATAAGCATTAATTATGCCAAAGTAGAGGTCTAAAAAAAAAAAGTCAAGGGTTACCGTTATCCATTATCCATTATCGTTCATCCAGAATTAGAGCTTGGCTTACCCTGAGTGTGTGAGATTGGGACAATACGTTATCAGCCGTCTCAGTCTTCACAGGTCTGGGAGCTGTTACTTTCTCATCAGCAATATTTGCCTTATCAGCTCTGGCCCCTGACGTGAGATAACACGCATTAACATAAATCTTTAGATAGATACAGTGACAGTCACACATCATGGAGAGGTAAATCAAAATATCTCTCATAGTCACACACTGTGAGGAGATAGTTATAGAAATGTTGGAAATATAAAAAGAAGAGTAGTCAGAGAAGCGCACTGATGTATTGATTGGCCTCATAATATTGACAGTCTACACTGAGTTACTGGGATCTCCTAAACCAAGAATGATGCAGTTTGTAAGCATCACCAGACTTGTAATAATGAACATTCGTTCATTTTGTTAACATTAAAATGCCAGTCATGTTTACATTATTGTGTTTTTTTCAGTTTTAGCTCCTGTCCTGTCATTGGTTGTTATCCTACTGTGTTCACCTGTTCTGTGTCTAGTCCTTACAACATACACCACCAAGCCATAACATAAACCACTTTACCAGAACAGCTCTGGCCCATCAAGGCATGGACTCCACAAGACCTCTGAAGGTGTTCTGTGGAATCTGTGGCACCAAGATGTTAGCAACAGATCCTTCTGTACCTTCTTCTGTGAGATCGGTACAAATCAGCCATGCACACATCAAATGTTTTTCAAAGTAAGCTATTTTGCCTTACTGTGTTTGCACACAGAAGGAATGTGTCCTCCGCATTTAACCCATCCGTGCAGAGAAACACACACACCAGTGAACACTAGGGGGCAGTAAACACATTTGCTCAGATCAGGGGGTAGCCCCAAACCACGGCACCCTTGGAGCAGTTAGAGGAGTTAGGTGCCTTGCTCAAGGGCACCTCAGTCATGTCTTGCCCTGGGCGGGGATCGAACCCACGACCCTTCCGGTCACAAGACCAGTTACCTAACCACTAGGCTGCCACGACAGCAAGCCATAGGCACTTATGACCATTTTGCCAGTTCACTGGTTGTCCTTCTCTAGACAATTTCTGGTCAGTATTAGCCACTACATGCCATGTACACACTACATCACAGTTTGGTCTGTGTCAAAGGCACTTAAAACCTTACTCTTGCCCATTGTTCCTGCTTCCAACACATCAACCCAGACTACCGATGCTACCCGATATATCCCACCCCTCGATAGTTAGCACTGTATTGAGATATTCAATGCTATTCACTTCACCTGGTAGCTTTGTGGTTTTAATATTATGGCTGATCAGTGAATTATAGTGCATATGTGGCCTTGATTTCTATACCCAGTTCTGTGTGAGTCTCTCGCCTCTTTTCCTCGTCTTATGACTGTGGATCATTTTTGTTTGTTGGAGTTTGCCTGTGCTCTGAACCCCTGTTTGGATCCCTGACAACAATTCATGGATTGCCCTTAAGCATATCTAGAGTTTACACATTCACATTCTGCGCCATCTCAGGTCAACACACCTTAGAGGCTCAATGTACGTTTTTCTGACCCAGAAATTAGCAGAGTTACAAAGACATACTGTTTACTTTAAAGCTATTAAAGCTACTGCGTCATTTTAATCTAACGAATGAAGAATTCTATTATTAAAGCCAATTTTAATCCAAATGTGGAAAAACACCCTGAAGTGCAAGAAAAACTGGTACACCAGTCTAATACATGACAGGTCCCCCATGGGGCTCCACCAGCTGTTGGTCATCAACACCAGACGTCCTGCAGAATGGTTCACAATTCTGTTATATTCCGAAGTATAGGATTTCTGTCTTCCATAGCACGTTGCATGGCATCCCAGATATGCTCCATAACGTTGAGACCTGGTGTGAATGGCAAAACCCTAAACTCAGATTAGTGTTTCATTAAGCATAATTTGACGTCTTTAAACGTGTGTAGTGGTGCATTGTCCTGTTGGAAGAGGCCAATTCCATCAGATTGCAGGACATAAACAAGTGTAACCCGTCAGTAGCGTTGACCTGTCAGAGACGTTAGTAGTTGTACCAGGGGTCCCATGGATTTGCCAGCTGAACAAACTCAACAGCATTATGGAGCCAGTACCAGTACCAAACTGTACAAGGTACTACAGGTGGAGTCCATTTATTATAATAAGTCGAATGTTTTACAAACACATTGCTTTGTTGATCTTGCTTATATATTTAAACTAATGATTCCGAGCGCTAATATATTTTTGTTAGCACATGTTTTCCCCTTTGCCTGTGGGTCATGCCGTGGCATGTACAATTATATTTGGAAGCACATTTTTCCAGGTGCATGGAAATAATTCACTGTTTCATTGTGGAAGCTTTACTTTTCAATGCCAGCTAGTTAATTAGGTTCCAATACTAGAGCCTTATTACAGGAAATATGTTTATTGTAGCCCATCTTGTTTGATAAATACTTTATTTATTGTTTAACTTCTTTCAGTATTTTTAGGTTCTTGGTAAAAAAAAAATAGATCTATTCAGGTTAAAATATTTATGTATAATATGTAATATATGTTCTATAATCCTTTATTTGGAAAAAAAAAACAATTTGTGTTTTGTGAGCTTAATAATTTAACTTAAAATACTTGAACAGTTTTCTATACATGAAAAGTCAGTTTATATTTATTACAAATATTTGCTTGTAATAAGTTGACACTTTTTTTGTTTGTTAAGTTTAATTTTAATTTGTCTGGATTTGTTCGCTTTTTCCAGCTGTTAAAGGCAAAGAAAACCTATACTGGTTGGCCTTTATTAAAGGTCTATAGCAAGAACCACTGCTTGTCTTGCAGTTGATCCACGATCCTGAGCCAACACAATATTACACTTACACACACAAGAGAGTCCGAGCCCAGAGACATTTACCATCCGGAGCATATTAAAGCCAGCACATTTCAGGCCTCACTATCATACCCCTGAGCCAGACGATTATGTAAAAGACCTCTTAAACACCCCCCACTTGTAAAATCTGCGAGACAATCAGGCTGCAAGTACCTTTTTCACTTAAAATGTAATCATAATCGTTCGTTAACGCCGTCCATTAGTGTAAAGTACGTGCATGATAATAAATAAGACTTTACCTCTGAATGTTTGTTTAGTGCTGCAAGAACAAGATGTTTATAGTGTACATTTTAGAGCAGGAGCAGGTTGAGGCTGACACATTACCCATCCTACTTTATACCCAGGAGTCGTGTGTGATGACACCATAGCCAAATAGTTACATTTACATTACCAGCAACTTAATACAAGATTTTATATCATGTGAAGGTAGAAAATTAATTTAGTATTGATTTATTTTTTTATTCTTAGTAGTTTAAATCAATTTTGTAGGAAACTAAATTTAAACTAAATCTTTATTAAGTTTTATTCAGGATTATAAATAAGGAAACATGCCTGGAGTTTCTCTAAAAGTCACTGAATGCTGTCTGAAAGCACTGATTAATGGAGCCAACCATGACTTGAGGTTAGGGACCCGGGCTTGTGACTTGTATGTTTCCAGTTTAATTCCTGGCACCGACAAGACACAACTAAAGTGCCCTTGAACAAGGTATTTAACACCCTACTGCTCTCTGAGTGCCATGAATAGGGGCTGCCACCACACCGGGCAAGTGTGTTTCACTGCACAGATGGGTTAAATACAGGGGTCGGATTCCTTTGTGTGCAAGAACAATAACCCAATCACTTCACTTTCACTTTACTTTTCCATACCAGCAGCCCAGACAGCAGTTTAGAACAAGTACAAGTTTATATTAACGTTCATTTATACATTTATTATCCAAGCTGCTCATCTTACTACTGGGTTGCAGGAGCTCTGGAGCCTATCCCAGTGGTTATTAGGCGGAAGGCAGTCACCAGTCCATCGCAGGGCAGGTACAGATTCATAAACCTAGGGGGAATATATCATCTCCAATGCACCTGAGTGCATGTTTTTGGACAGTGGAAGGAAACCAGAGCTTTTGGAGGAAACCCACACAGTCACATGCAACCTCCATGCAGAAATGACCCTGGCTGCCCAGCTGGGGAATCAACACCAGGCCCTTTCAGTGTATCCACCTTACCACGGACAAGCCAAGAGACTACAGCAATTTACCTTCATTACCCAGAATTCCCAGTGCATGGCTTCATAATCACGCAGTCCCTTGAATATTAGTTATGTTTCTTCTATGTGTCCTTAATTGTTTTCATGGTTCTCACCTGTGTTGTGTACTTTACCCTGACACAGCTTAATCATATGCCAAGCCTTTGTTTGTATCTCTGTGTGTTTAATCTGGATTTTTAACCTTGAGCCTGTTTTCTGACCCACCCTTTGTACGTTGTTTGCCAATCACCTGACCACAGCCTGTTTTACGTCCACCATTTTGGATAAGCAACCTGTATTTGTGTCTCCCGCTGAGCCTCAGTACCTTGCTGTAAGCGCCACCCACTGCACCGCTGTGCCACCTTATTCATTTATAAATATTGAACCATAGCTGGACGTTTCTCTCAAGGTTACTGTCTGAAAGCACTGATTCATTTTCTAGAGCAGTATACTACAGTATGTCACGTTTTAATTCTCTGTAAACATCCCGGTACATGCAAGTCGAATGCTTACCTGCAGTGTTGCACGAGGATGTGGAGTCTCCTTCTCTGCTGGTGTTTCCATCGGCCTCGGTTCTCTTCTTCTGCTCACTCTGCAGCTTTATATTAGCTATAATGGCGGCTGCATTCAGGGCAACTACAGCATCGTGGGTCTGATGGGTTGAGCCTTCTGGGAAAGAACCCATGCACCAAAGAGTATGTGTCCAGAATGCTAATACACACTGATATACTGATATGTGTGTTTGCCAGTGGCTGTGCTTCAGCTTGGGAATGTAAAGTATAAGAATATACAGTGTGTGTGTGTATGTGTGTGTGTGTGTGTGTTCATTCTGCCTACAGCTTTCACACTGCTAAATTCCCAAGAAATGATCGCAATATAGCCAGAAGCAGAGTAGCAATATAATATGCATGCAAAGAGGTGCGTGGGAAAATGAATACTGACGAAAATAAGAGCATGAAAGAAAGAGAAAAGAGGAAGAGTGAAAGAGAGCAGGTATGATAATGATCTGCTTCAGGGCTGTAAAGAAGTCAGTAACGTACATATCTGCTATGTGTACTGTAGCTCCAATTAAACCCTCACTCTCATCTTCCCATCTCCTGACTCGCTGTGATCAATTATGCATCAAAACTAACACTGGGCGACCTGAATGTGTGTACCCAGAACAGTGCTTTCATAGCATAAGCTTTGCTCTCAGCAGTTGACTGTCACAAACGATCAGAACCGCACAGTCCATAGAGCATGCATGAATCTGGATGCATCTGAACACACTGCACTGTAAGGGTTTCCTACCTGGCACTTTGATGAGCGTTAAAGGCTGGTTCCTCTGGAGAGCAGACTCCCTCTTGCTCCGCCATTCATCCGAAGCAGGGCTCTCTGTCCTTGGATAAATCTTGTCATGGCTCCCTGCTCCTTCTTCAGTGCGCCAACACCTGTTTGAGCCACTTGCAGCAGAGCACTCAGGGGTAACCTTTGTCGCTTGGGGAAGCACAGAAATGGTGCTGTGAACTGCTGAACCGTGAGCACTTGTCCCCACTGGGCTGAACAGACTCCCATAACAACTAACAGGCCTCCGGGGTTGGGGACCTCTTGAACTCTGTGGGACATCTAGTTGAGATCCATTGGTTGATGTCAGCTGGAGTGACACTGTGGATTTGTATAGTTTGGTCTTGCTACTCAAAACCTGCTCCTGCACATCTTCAAAGTCTAATTGTGGTTTCATGTCTGTGCCACTGAAACTGTGTCTGTAGGCCACTTTCCTTCTTTGATCCTCGTCTTCATTGCTGAAGGTATCTTTTTGATCCTGCACCTTAATAAAGGTGGGTTTTCTCCTAAGCACCACAGGCATCTGGATCTCTCGGGTGTCTATGCGAGAAGGGACTTGAGAGTGGACTTCAGTGCGGGTCGTTTCAGTAATTTCTGGTATATACTTATCTCTACCAGTCGCACTTAATGAAGCCAGGAAAGGCTGTTTCTTTATGGCAGAATGATTAGAAAGTGCAAGATCAGAACTCCTGCTAGTAGACCAGCGTGAGAAATAGCTTTCTGCAGTATTCCTACTTGAAGGGCAACTATAGACAGGACCATTATTAGCCTCTGGGTGCAGGAATCTACTGGTCTGTACTCTCTGCTCAGTGATTTTGACTACCAGGGCTTTCCTCCTTGGAATGACCTGTTTCTGACATCGAGCGTAATCCGTTGTGTCTAGGGCCATAGCGCTGAGTTCCCTGTCTCTATCCTGGTCAGGCTCTATGCTGGTATCCGGCAGGCTTGAGGAACGGCTGACCTTCCTGGAGGTGATTGTGATGGAGGATATAGAGCTGCTGTGTTTGGGGGACGTTCTGCCACCTACAAGAGATACCTGAGGAACGCTTCCTCTCCTGGGCACCGGGGTTTGCCACAGAAATCTGTCATGCGGAGATGTGCTCCGAACGCTGGTGGCCCGATCAAGTGCGCTGTCCTGATCTCTTTCCGCTAGTGTGGGCTTTCTTTTACTATCAGCCTGGCAAAGGAAAATAAGATTAACACCTGAAAACCTCAAGCTTACTCCTTATGATGACAAAGGGCTTATTTCTACTCTTTGCATAACGCAGTCACGAGCTTAGGATCAGCTCACTCGATATTTTATATTGCAGCGCTTCTCAAACTAGAGAGGGCTTCCACTGTTGCCATAGTAACTGCCTTAGTGTCAGGGGAGTTCGAGGGTAATTTAATTAAGTTTGAAGCCAAAACTCATCTTTATTATTTGCTCGAGTATTACAAGAGATCCCATTCCGAATCCCAGCACGACCCTGCTTTGCCTAATCAACGTCAGGCAGAAAAGCTGGTGCGATGTACTGTATTTAAATTTCGGTCTCTAAGCTGGTGTATTAAGCCGAATTTAAAGTCCGAATCATCCTTACTGAACCACTGCGCTGAGACGGTCACTGTAACAGCTGAAGAAAGAGCCAATCTCTCATACACTCTACTGTTAGCTCAGAGATCCCTGGAGAATTTGCTCTTCTGGTGGAAGGAAAGACTCCCTCTTTTCTATTCTTTACCTATTTCATTTTCACATTTTCACCCCATACCCTGCCTCTTCACATCTTTCTTTCCATCCGTCTAATATTCCTGATGTTCTAACATAAGGCTTACACGCTCCTCTTTCTAAAAATAACAGTGCTAACTGCATAGACAAATTACCATGGTAGCTCAATATTAGTCTATTTCATGAGGAAAGGTTAGGCAATAGACCTGGTAGACACAAAGTTAATGGCCCAGTCAAGATAAACTGCAGAGATATGCAAGGTTTCCCCCCACACACATATTGCAACATATTCCCCTGCTGGTGCACAGCCTAATTTAATTGCTGCAGATTCACCTGGTTTGTGGCGTCGTTAAAATATTCATCATTGTACTGTAGCCTTTTGAACTCTACAGTTTTTATCCACTAGATCTATATTTCTCTTGCACCATCGTAGTTGCTTGTAATTTGGTCAACATGTTTTAGAAAGTGACGCACAGTGGTGCACTGGGTCCCGCTGTCCCTGCACAGCATGAAGGTTGTTGGTTTAATACCCCAAGCCGAGATACCAGGGTCCTTCCTGTGTAGAACTCGCATGTTATCAGCAGGGTTTTCCTCCAGGGTTTCCTAGGCATCTGGGCAATACCCAGTGTCTCCAAGTATGGCTTTGGGGGCAGCCGTGGTTCAGTGGCATTGTTGTTATGGAACAATGGTCTCATGACCAGAAGATCCCAGGTTCGATCCCCGACATGACTGAGGTGCCCTTGAACCAGACCTACAACCTAACAACCTAACTCCCCCAACTGCTCCCTAGGTGCCGTGGTTTGGGGCAAGTGTGTTCACTGCCCCCTAGTGTTCACTATGGGTTAAATGCAGAGGTCACGTTCCTCTATGTGCAAGCAGTGTAGGCAAACAGTTCACATTCACTTTCACATCCAGTTTGCCTACCATGGAAGGTGGGAGGAAACCGGAGCACCTGGCAAAAAGAGAGACCAGAGCAAACATCGAACCCACAACCCCAGATCTCTGGACCTGTTTAGCGCACACATTACCTGTTGCGCCACCATGCTGCACATTAAATAATGATTGAATGACTATTTTAGGAATGGACAATGGAGCAGGGATACAACCTCAATACAACTTGAGGTCTTAGTGTCCAGCCGTGGGCTCGTGTTTAAGGAACCAGCCTTGTGACCAAAAAGTCCTCGGTTTAATCCCTCATACCAGCAAGACACGACTGAAGTGCCCTTGAGCAAGGAACCTAACCACAGAAAGGGTTGTCTATGGCCCTGGACAAGTATTCACTGCTACCTAGTGTGTGATCACTTGTGTGTATGTGTGTGTTTCACTGCACGTATGGGCCAATATAGAGATATATATATATATATCAGATAACTTCTCATAACCTGTGATTTTGTGGTATTGTTCCATTGAAAGCTCTATTCCAGAATACACTGATACAGACTGTGCAAAATACATAGGGTTTTAGTGGCTCCATAATCCTATGGGGTTTATTTCACTTGCATTCCATGGGACTCCTGGGACATCTACAAAGGCCTCTAACAAGGTCAACACTATGTGTGCCTTTTTTCTGACGAGTTACACCCTTTTATGTCCTGATTCATTCAAATGGGTTTGTCCTCTTCCAACAATACAATGCGCCACCACAGACGTCTACAGACGCCGAATTATGGTTAGAGGAACACTCATTGCAAGTTTGGGTTTTTGCAATGAACACCAGATCTCAACGTTATGAAACACATCTGGGACAACATGCAAGACACAGTGGAAATCCAACACCTCAGAATAAGACCGAATTGTGCAGAAAGCATAGTGTTTATTGAATACAAAAAATTTCCACAAGCTCATTGAGTCCACCTACCAAATATTTAACTGGTATACCGGTTTTTCTGGCACTTCAGTGTATTCCTGCCATACACCTGTGTCAGAGAAAGCTGTAAAGATTCAAATCAGAATATTATTAAACATACATCCAGCTGTCAGGGTTTGACAACGGAACGCCACCCAGCACCTCATATCCTCTTCCCTCACTCTCTCTGGTCTGTGTATTACAGCCTCCTTAATTCTCTGTCTCTCCGACGTTCAGCCAAATAGGAAACAGGAAATCCGAAGTTGCCCATCATCTACAGAATTCAACTCAAACGTCTAGCTCCCGTCTCCACTCCCCTGCTCACATCCTCTCATCCAGTCGCGTCATGATCTCGTCTCTTCTTCCCTGGCTTCTCCACTCTCGCTTTAATCCTCTCGCTCTATTCTCCAGGCTCGACTGGTCATGCCACTTCTCTGCTCTCCTGTTCTGCACGCCCCCTTCTTCCTAAAGCCTAGTGCTTCTCTCCTGTCTTCTCATGCATGACCGCTTTATGATGAGTGACACACACACATACACACACACACACACACACAACGTGACACCTGAGCGTGTGCATGCAAAGTGACACTAGGTGATATTCCACTAAAGCAGATTGGGGTGAAAATGACTGACACGCTGCAATCTAAAGATTTATGAAGCACGCCAATTATGACGTAGATGTAACACAGATGCCACATGGTCGTTATTTCTGCCTCCCCTACAACAGGAAATGTGTTTTTCGTCAGAATGCGTTGTTTGGCAGAATTCAGCAGAGGAGATATCTGGCAGATTTTTCCAGACAACCAGATATATTTTATAAATAAACCGTATAGGAAGCAGCTTCATTTTTAGGTACTGGTGCCAGGGTTTTTTTCATGCTGGAATTTTATATATATATAAAAAAAAAAAAGTACCAACCGCTTTCTTTTATTACTGAGAGATCCAGGTTGCCGCTTGGGGGGGCAAGAAAAATAGAACCAACCCTGTTACCTTATCTAAAGTAACAGGTTTGAGGGTAAGAGGCTTAATATTTCCACCCTACAGCTTTAGCATATAAGAGCACATGGGGTAGATGTCATGAAGGGTTAATATGCTTTTAAATTAACAAATGAACAAACAAACAAATAAATGGTAGTGCACAGGCAAACAAACAAACAATCAAACAAACAAATAAATAATAAGTAAATAAATAAATAGTAGTGCACAGACAAATAAACACACAAACCATCAAACAAATAAATAATAATTAAATAAATAAATAGTAGTGCACAGGCAAACAAACAAACAAAAAAATTAATAATAAGTAAATAAATAAATGGTAGTGCACAGGCAAAAACAAACAAACAATCAAACAAATAAATAATAATTAAATAAATAAATAGTAGTGCACAGGCAAACAAACAAACAAACAAATAAATAATAAGTAAATAAATAAATAGTAGTGCACAGACAAATAAACAAACAAACAATCAAACAAATAAATAATAATTAAATAAATAAATAGTAGTGCACAGGCAAAACAAACAAACAATCAAACAAATAAATAATAATTAAATAAATAAATAGTAGTGCACAGGCAAAACAAACAAACAAACAAATTATTTAGAATTTATTTATACAAATAAATAATAAGTAAATAAATAAATAATAGTGCACAGGCAAACAAACAAACAATTAAACAAACAAATAAATAAATAACAGTGCACAGGCAAACAAACTAACAAACAAATAAATAATAAGTTAATAAATAAATAGTAGTGCAAAAGGAAAACAAACAAACAAATTATTCATAATTTATTTATACAAATAAATAATTAAAAATTAAATAATAACAGTGCACAGGCAAGCAAACAAACAAACAAATAAATAAATAAATAATAAGTAAATAAATAAATAGTAGTGCACAGGCAATACAAACAAACAAACAAATTATTTATAATTTATTTATACAAATAAATAATAAGTACATAAATAAATAGTAGTGCACAGGCAAACAAACAAACAAATAAATAAATAAATGGTAGTGCACAGGCAAACAAACAAAGAAACGAAGAGATGGGTTGGTGTTGTTTGATCGTGTAAGGACTCCAACTAAAAAGCCTGAATCCCAGAATCCATGGCGGCCAGGCAAGACAGCCACACTGGGTCCATGTTCTTTGTTTTCCACCCATTCTCAGTCCCCCGAGTTTTAGTTGTGTTTTTAGTTGTGTTTGTTCTAAAGTAAAAGTGAACTATTTGCCTACTGTGTTTGCACACACAGGAACGTGACCTCCACGTCCGTGCAGACACTAGTGAACAAACACACTTACTGGAGCAAGCGGCAGCCCCAACCCACAGCGCCTGGGGAGCAACTTGGTGAATTAGGTGCCTTGCTCAAGGGCACCTCAGCCTTGTCTTGACCTTGACCTGTGCAGGGATCGAACACGGGACCTTCTGCTCAGGAGACCTTGACCACTAATCTACAGCTGCTCCATTCTAGATTATGTTCTCCTGCTTTGAGTTAACCCTGATTCGGTTTGCCTATTTGAACCCTGGTTTTTGTTTTCTTTTTGTTTTTAACTTTTTGTGATGTATTCGGTTGTCTGTATGAGTCGTACCAAGCCGTTTAGTGAGTCTGATCTTGTGCCTTGTTTAAGAGTCTAATTCTAGTTTAACCTCTGACATGGTGTTTACACCTTGCCTGACCCTCACCTGCCTCTGACCTTGCTTTTGGACATGCTTACCTAATTCATACCACCCGTAAACATCTGCAATCATGTCCACTGCGAGAGTTTTGGCGAGAGTCTGTGAGAAAATATTATAGCTAAGATAAAATATGGAGTTGGAGTTGAATCGCAGTTCTGAACAAAAGAGAAGTCCTCGATATCATAAGATTTAATGAAAAAGCATGCAGCTCATAAAGATTGCACCCTGGTGGTGGATTGAACTTCCTTTTGGCTGTCAAAACGGATGAGTTACTGTCTGTCAGATGTTTAATATTAAACATGATGGAATGCGTAATGAAAGAATCAGGACAAGTATAGTTATACTTACATAATACCTGTTGAACATGAAATATAATCTAATTACAGATATTTAAGATTTTTATTAGGAATTATCGCAATCCAGTGTGCTGAACACTATCTCTACAGCAAGGATACACTCAGGATAGGACAAGTGTGTTACAGTAGTGACATACAGTATATAATAAAGAGTGTCATGTATGATATAGGGTATTTACCTGTACAGAGACGGCTCCTGACATTCCCCTGTCCCCGAGCCCAGAAGACGTCCTGTCTGTGTATGAGAGACAGGAAAGGCTTTTAGTTTATAGATGTGTGTGTGTGTGTGTGTGTGTGTGTGTGTTTATACGATCAACAGGGTGCTGCTTATGTTGACCAAACCACCATTACATTCAGCCAGTGGAGCAAGAAAGGTGTGTGCGTGTGTGTGTGTGTGTGTGTGTGTGTGTGTGTGTGTTGGGAGTCAGGTAGGTGTGGAAGTTTGGGTTTGAGACACTAAGTGGCTGTTTCGTTTGTTTTGTTAATTTTGTTTGCATCCTTTATGTTATAAATTTAAACAGCCAAAAGGTTGTGGTCAAGGAGGGTCCGGAAGGTCCCAAGTTCGAGCCCTTACAACTAACAAGACTCGACTGAAGTGCCCTTGAGTAAGGCACCTAACCCCCAATTTCTCCCCGGGCATTGTGGATAGGGGCTGCCCACTGCTCTGGGCATGTGTGCTCACTGCCCCCTAGTGTTGACTAGTGAGTATGTGTGTGTTTCAGTAGATGGATGGGTTAAATGTGGAGTAGAGGAGTAGAGGAGAGGTCAGAGGAGTAGTTCACTTTCACTTTCACTTAAGGTTAGGAATCAGGTTAGGTGGCGTTAGAGTAGCATTAATTAACTACATTTATAATACCACTAAAGGTCTTTACAAGGTCAGTGACTGTACATGTGTGTGTGTGTGTGTGTGTGTGTATGTGTGTGTGTGTGTGTGTGTGTGTGTGTGTGCGCTGTCAGATAAAAGCAGAGCCAGCCAAAGAAGTGAAAAGAAAAGAACGCAAGATAGACTGAGAGACAAGTAGGGACAGACGGAGCTCTTTTCACCAGACAGGTGCCATGTCCCGTCGTAATGATGGATTGCACCACGTCGCAGTCACCATGGTGACCCTGCCAATGACTGACACTTAAGGTGCCCAGTGAACCATGCCTTGGAGTCGTTTCTTCACCAGAAACGCCGGCTCACATTAACGACCACCTGACAGTCAAACGCTTTACAGACACGAGGTCCTTCCTCCACGACGAGTCTTGCCTTTTACAATTCAGGTCTTCTTTATGTCTCGTCAGGCTTCAGGGAAAATGTAGGAGGGGTGACAGATCTCACTATATGAGCTGTTAGCTGCTCATTATGAGTTAATGATGCTGCCCATGCTGGGAGAGCTGAGTAAATATGCCAACACACACACACACACACACACACACA
>JAOVVF010000051.1:6386968-6398236 GCA_028565595.1 Duopalatinus emarginatus
ATTCAGTATTTGATCAGAATTCAGTGTTGTAAATCAGTATTTGATCAGAATTCAGTGTTGTAAATCAGTATTTGATCAGAATTCAGTGTTGTAAATCAGTATTTCATTAGAACTTGGTGCTGTAGTTCAGTATTTGATTTGAAAACCTTGCTTTAATTCTGTGCTATATTTTAGTATTAGTTTTCAGTTTTCATTAGAATTCAGTGTTGTTATATGGTAGCCTACTTAATTAGTACTTGGCACATTATTTCAGTATTTCATTACAGCTCAGTCCTATAATTCAGTATATGGTTAGAATGTAGTACTGTACATTAGTATTTGATTTGAATTCAGTGCTATAATTCAGTATTTCATTATAAATCAGTATTTAATTAGAATTAGGCATCTGAGTGACTGTGGAAAGGGCCAGCTTGTGATGTCTAGATAACTGGATCAGAGCATCTCTAAAACAGCAGGTGGATTATGTCCTGCTATGCAGTGGTTAAAACCTACCAATCCGATCCCACAGTAGATCCAGTCTTGGTGCCAGATACCACAGAACACCTTCAGAGGTCTTCACAGGTCAGAGCTGTTTGGGCAGGTGGTTTTGTGTTATGGCTGAATAAAGACCAGTAAAGAAAGTGTATAATAATAATATTAGTTAATTTTTAAGCACAGCTCAGACAGATAAGCATGAATGTGTGTGTGTGTGTGTGTGTGAGAGAGAGAGAGACTGACTGTTTAGCTTGGTCTGGCCTCTCATTACTTCACTGCTCTCGCTGCCGTGTTTATGCCAGCTGGAGAGCGGCGGGTTCACCACCAGCTGGATTTATGATGACATGCAAACGAACTGTCTGCTGGTGTCAGGGCACATGGATCCCTGCAGCACTAAATGCCGCCCACATGTCTCACTGGCGGCAGGACACGGAGAAAGAAAAACGGACGGATTTAAACACACTTATGCACGTGTCAAAAGTGTTAAGATGCCTTTCTGCTCATTGTTTCATAACCAGTAATTGCTTAATCCTGAGGTATTTCAGTACCTGGTCATGAATGATGATAAATATGAGCTGGGAATGGAGATCAGGAGTTATATAAATTGCATTTGAGACGCAGCTTTACATAATCTTTTTAAACAATGGAAGAAGTAATTACCTCTATGCTTCCCTTACTTCTGTTTACGAGTGCCAGTTCATTTCATTAAGCATATTATAGAATATTACATTTTCCTTCTATTGTTCCTCGTATTATAAAACGTACACGCACAATGCATTCGAAAGGTCTTGGGTGGTTTTGTTAGCAGTGGCTCCAGACTGCACTTCTTAATTATTTTATAAACGATTGCTGATGGCGGCGGTGTGAAATAGTGCCGCTTGCCTGATAGAGATTGTGTGGAAGTGAGAGAGAAAGAGAAAGTCTGCCGTGATGTAATGAATCAAAGGAGCAGTGAAACGAACATTTAAATAAGTGAGTCCCGGCACAGTGAGGCGGTGTGGAGACACCTGTCTGTCATCACGGAGGTGCGCTTAACAGTTTGCATACGGCTTATTTAAAACAAGAAAAAAATATATAAAACGTGCTCTTACTCTGGTTTACACATATTGTATTGTTTAATTATTAATTTATGCACAGTGTCTAAATATTAAAAGGTCACGCTAAATAATTTGAGACTAAATGATATTAGGAAGTGTCTTGAAAGTGTCTGATATTTAAATATACTGTGTTATGCATGAAAAAAGTATCAGGTTTTAAATGGCAGTACTTGCTAATATATTACTCAAACCGTAATGAGTGAATATCTAGTGAATGCACAGATCAGCTGTAACATTAACACCACCTGCCTAAACAGCCTCTGAAGACGTTCTGCGGTATCCGACACCAAGAAGAAGAAGTGCGGAGTCAGCCATGAGACCAGGAAGGGTTAGGGGTCTAACAGTGGCAGCTTGGTAGTAACCGAGAGCTCTGACCGCTGAGCCACCACCGCTCTATGGTGCTAACCCTGACCTTATCATTTACATTTATGATATTTGGCAGACGCTTTTATCCAGAGCGTCTTACAAGGTTTCCGGTATTCCAGCTAGGCCAGTATAGTGTTAGAAGTCTTGCCTGGTGTAGCAGACTGGTTGCCCAGACCGGGAAATTGAACCCAGGTCTCTCGCATGAGAACCGATGATGTTACCACTGTGCCACACCAACCACGTCAGACAAAAGTGAATCCTTCTGTCAGATTGGACGAAACAGGCTAGTCTTAGCCCTACATGCATATCAGTGAGTCTTGATGCCCGTGACCCTGCTGCTAGTTCACCGGTTGTTCTTCCTTGGACAAATTTTAATAGGTACTAACCACTCTATACTGGGACACACCCCACAAGACCTGCTCTCTGTTCTGGGAATGCTCTGACGCAGTAATGTATACATCCCAATTGGGTTCTTGCCAAAGTTACACTTGCCCATTTTTCCTGCTTCCAACACATCAATTTTTAGTCCTGGCTGTTTACTTGCTGCGTAATGTACCCCACTCCTTGACAGGTGCCATTGTACTGAGATAATCAATGTTATTTACTTGACCCGTCGGGTGTTGTTATTGATCCTGTATGTTTAGCACTGGTTCGAATATTGCGGACATCATGTAGTGTGTGGGTGGGTTTCAATTTGCAGTGTTTTGCAAAACTGAACACACACAAGCACACACTTGTGAATGTCTGTGTTTGCACTGAATAATGTTATAGAGTTAAAGCTGGGTTTTTATTCCAATCAGACGTGGTAACTGATATGATTGAGACACTGTTGACATGGTGATTTCGCCTGAGACGTAAATCTTACCTCATGCGAGTGTATAAACTTTTTAGCTCTATTTGGGAGTTTTTCCAAAATTCACACACATTTAGTTCGTTATTTCAATTTGCTTATTAATCGACAGTTGATGGAGGTTAATGGAAACCCACCTTAGCAGTACAGTACTCACCAGTGCTGTACTAAACACCATGACACCCCAGGGCTCTGTGTTCAGTCCATTGCTGTTTACACTGCTGTCTCTAGACCGCTTCAAATTACATCATCAAGTTTGCTGATACTACAGTTGTGGATCTCAGCAGGAATAACGATCATGAGTCAGTAGAGCAGTGTGCAGAATAATGTAGAGACTCCAGCCTATCTCTTAATGTGAATAAGACCAGAGAGTTGACTCCAGGACTCGGGAGGACATGACAGAATTACTCATGACCGCACATATATGCACCAACAAAAGCTCCACATGCACAGTGTTGTACAAGACCGAGGACCTCGGCCTGGCAGTTCTGCTACTTCCTGCTGAGACTGAAGAAAGACAACCACCCCCCCCACCCCACCCCTCTCTGCCAATCCTTTTACAGAGGAACAATAGAAAGCACACCGACCAGCTGTCTCACCGTATGGTACGGGAGACACTACAGTGAATCGTGGAGACAGTTGAGAAGATCATCAGCGTCCCACCAGCACCACCTCTTTTAATGCACGTTGCATCTGCAAGGCATTATGGATGTCCTGTATCCAGCATTGTGGACCATTTTCCCATCCCTCTGACATACTTTGACCCTCCCGCCATCTGGCAAAGGGTACCGGAGCATCCACGCTACCACCACCAGAATCCTCAATAGCTTAGGGAGTCTGAATACTTAACACTGCCTGTGCTGCCTTCTGATTATTACAGACTATTCCTGCACTTTATGCACCATTTTTGTTGTCTTGTCTCGCTGATGATCCGTTTATTGTCCTGTATTGTTTTCTCACACTGTGTACTGTACCACTGTTTTATGTATTGTACCCTGGTTACGTGTACAAATTATGGATCACGCATTGGGGCAGCCAGGGGCTTGTGGTTAAGGACCATAGGCCACTGGTTCGGTCCCTGCAGCAGACATGACACGACTGAAGTGCCCATGAGACTGAAAACCCCTAACCTCCAGACAGGATGAATAGGGATGGACGGATTAAATCCAGCGGTCTGATTCCTCTGTGTGCAAGCACAGTCGGTCAGTAGTTCAGGTTCACTTCACTTCATTTGTCTTGTGAGCAGCAAACTGTTTGAGCAACATCCATCAAGCATCATGCGATAACCATGGTGGAGGTGACACCGTCCCTCAAGCTGACTGGCCATGAATCATTAGTGTCACCTTCTCAAGTAACTGAGACTAAGCTGGATCTTGTCTAGCAATGAGAAATGGGCCGATGGATAGATGGATGCATAGATGGGCGGGTAGATTTGCATTACAAGGCAAAAGTTTTGGAAAAGTAAAGTTAGTCTGCACATTCATTCAAGCTCAGGGTCGAACCCAGGAAAGTGGAGCTGCTTCGTCATCCCTGCACCAACATATACACCTAATCATGTGGGGAGCGAAAAAAGGTCTCCAGAAGACCTGAACTTATCTAATGCTATTATTTTATGTTCACTGATATATCAGGAAAAACTGGTCCAGATTGATGGTGGCTCCATAATGGTATGGGGTTTGTTAAGCTGGCATTCCACGGCACCCCTGGTACATCTGGTACAAACGTCTCCAAAACGTGTCTCCTTTCAGACAAGTTACACCTGCATTCATGCTGATGGGTTTGACACCAAATTATGGTTCAAGGAACACTCTTAGTTTGAGGTTTTGCCATTGACACCTAATTCACCAGATCTTAACATTATTGAACACATCTGGGATGCCATGCAGAAATCCAACACCTTGAAATACAGCAGAATTATGGAGCGTTCTGCAGGAAGTCTGGTGTTTATTGCCTACGGAATATTTCTGCAAGCTTGTGGAGTCCAACTGGTGTACCAGTTTTTCTCTATTAGGTGTGTGTTATCTGCTAATTATTGCACTGTGGCTCTACAAACATCAACTTTTAGTCCTGGCTGTTTACTTGCTGAGTAATTTACCTGTTATTTCCTTGACAGGTGCCATTGTACTGAGAGAATCAATGTTGTTCACTTGACCCGTCGGGTGTTGTTATTGATCCTGTATGTTTAGCGCTGGTTCGAATATCGTGGACATCATGTAGTGGGTAGGTGGGTTTCCATTTGCAGTGTTTTGCAAAACTGAACACACACAAGCACACACTTGTGAATGTCTGTGTTTGCATTGAATAATGTTATAGAGTTAAAGCTGGGTTTTTATTCCAATCAGACATGGTAACTGATATGAGACACTGTTGACATGGTGATTTGGACTGAGATGTGAATCTCACCTCATGCGAGTGTATAAACCTTTTAGCTCTATTTGGGAGTTTTTCCAAAATTCACACACATTTTAGTTTGTTATTTCAATTTGCTTATTAATCGACGGTTAACAGAGGTTAATGGAAACCCACCTTAGCAGTACAGTACAAATCCCAGGGCTCCGTGTTCAGTCCACTGCTGTTTACACTGCTGACTCTAGACCGCTTCAAATCACATCATCAAGTTTGCTGATGCTACAGTTGTGGATCTCAGCACTAATAACAAACATGAGTCAGTAGAGCAGTGTGCAGAATAATGTAGAGACTCCAGTCTATCGCTTAATGTAAATAAGACCAGAGAGTTGACTCCAGGACTCAGGAAGACATGACAGAATTACTCATGACTGCAAATATATGCACTAACAAAAGCTCCACATGCACAGTGTTGTACAAGACCTCGGACCTTGGATTGAAAAACTTTGGATTGTTCACTAAAGTCCATATATGTCCATAATACATATTAATTATACTATAAAATGAAGCACTGCACCTTTTTCTTTTCGATATGTCTTTTTTTTTTTTTTTTTTTTTTTTTAGCAGTAACCATATTATGGGAATATGCTTAAAATATAGGACTGTATAATGTTCAGTAAGTCTCAGTGGTGAAGAAAATGCCACTTTGCGAGGTGCAGTATTAATGGTCACGTTACAAATAGATTTAACATACTGCAAACCTTATACGGGAATTTTATTGCATTATGCAAGAGTTTCCCAAAGGAGTGTCCAATGCACCAGTTGTATATCTTACACTTTCTCTCTCTCTGTGTGTGTGTGTGTGTGTGTGTGTGTGTGTGTGTGTGTGTGTGTGTGTGAGATTTGTAGAAAGTCTAAGCCTGAGAAAGTCACAGTGTTGCTTTGTCTCTGTTTTGCTTAGGGCTTTGGGTCACACTGAAGCTGTTGCCTGGGGATATCCATCAGATCCGGAAGGATTTCCCCCACCTGGTGGACCGCTCCACTGCCGTCGCTCGCAAAATGGGCTTCCCTGAGATCATCATGCCAGGTGCATATTAAACCCGTTTATCACCCCGAATCTCTGCTCTGTTTTTCTTTTTTCACCTTGTTTGTTTCACACGCACCTGTTTCTGCACACCGAGGGCTTTAATACCGCAAAAAAAAATGTATGGGGATCAGTTGAAGAAATGAGAGCGGCGCTGTAATGGTGTTTTAACCCGCTGTGCTGTAGGAGTCGGAAAAAAAATTGGTTTCTTCCGAGCAGTGTTAGTGAGAAACATGCTAACCATCCAGTCCTGCTCTTTTTTTTTAATTAGTGATTAGTGATTTGTCAAGCCTGACCCGATGTGTTATGTAATACTCAGCACGTTGTTCCTTGTAGCTGTGTGTTTGTTGTTAAAGTAAACAATTTTTGTCATGTTTTCAGGTGACGTCCGTAACGACATTTATGTGACGCTGACACACGGGGACTTTGATAAAGGCAGCAAAACAACACCCAAGAACGTAGAAGTCACCATGTCTGTGTATGATGAGGATGGAAAGCGACTGGAGGTATATAATGAGACTTGGCACACACACACACACACACACACACATACGCTTCGTCTTATTTGCCAGACGAACAGTCTGCTGTTGCCCACCTGCCCTTTAAAGATGTTGAGTGCTCAGCCATCTGCCCTCCGTCTGTCCAGCATTCTCTCTGTCTGTTTTTCTCTCTCTCGCTCTCCGTGTCTATCTTTCTCTCTCTCTATGTATTTCTGCATATCGCTCTCTTTATGCATCGCTTTTTGTTCTTGTCTCTACCTTTTGTCTGTCTGTCTTTCTCTTTTTCTCTCTGCCTCTTTGTTTGTCTCTCCCCTTGCTTTGTCTGTATCATTCTCTCTCTCTCTCTCTCTCTCTTTCTCTTTCTCTTTCCCTTGTGTCTATCTGACATCTCTTTTACTCTCTTTCTGCATCTCTCTCTTTCTCTCTCTCTCTCTGTCTTTTATCATCCCCTCCCTTTCTCCACATGTACGGCCTCCGTCTTGACCTCCGTACTTATCTGTCTGTCCCGGTGTCTGTTGCCTTCCGACCCCCTGCTGTCTCGTTTGGACGGCTGGTCACTTAGAGCTCTTAATTAGTGCCTGTCTTGAAGCGTTACAGGCTGTAAATGATGATTGATGAGGCTAACTGAGTAGGGGTGTGTGTGTGTGTGTGTGTGTGTGTGTGTGTGTGTGTGTGTGTGTGTGATAGAGAATTAACCAGGTGTTTTAGTACTCACTCATTTCCTTCCCTGATCACAGCCTTTTTTTCCACAAATGTTTTTAAACGAAATACTTTTTTTTTTACTCCGAGGTTCAGTTTCCTCTCACAATGAGAGGTCAGGTGGAGATATTAAACTGCACGTGAGTGAGTAAGTGAGTGTGTGTCTGCCCTGTGATGGACTGGTGACTTGGCCAGGGTGTTTCCCTGCCTTGAGGGCAGTGCTCGCTGCGACCCAGTAGTAGGATAAGCAGATTAATGAATAAGTGAATTATTTTTTTTTTTTTTTTTGAGTAAAATAAAATATTTATATATTTGTATTGTTGGATAACTGGCTGGATTAAGTATCCATGTCTATATACATACACATCAATCTGCCATAACATTAAAGCCACTGGCAGGTAAAGTGAATTACATAGATTGTCTCATTACAATGAAAACTGTCAAGGGGAAAGAAAATATTAGACAACAACTGAGCAGTCGGTTCTCAAAGTTGAAGTGTCGGAAGCAGGAAAAATGGGCAAGCATAAAGATCTGAGCATCTTGGACCGAGGCCAAATTGTGATGTCTAGATGACTAGAGCAGGTCTTGTAGTGTGTTCCTAGTATACAGTGATTAATGAAAGTAAATCGAGGGAGGACCCCCGGTGAACCAATGACCGGGTCATGGCTCACTGATGTGCATAAAAGTGGAAGCCTGTGTGGTCCGATCCCATGGTAGATCCACAGACTGATCTGTTTCTAATTCCTTGGTGCCACAGATGCCACAGAACAGCTTCAGAGGTCTTGTGGTCGTCATGCCTTGATAGTACTGACGGTGTTATTGCAGGTGGTGTTAATGGTATGGCCAATCAGTGAATATTCGCGTATAAATAATAAGTGGGCGTGGCCCAAACTGGAACGTTGGTAACATTTCAGCAACCTCAGTTTTAGGTACATCATTGCAATTTTACAGATTAAAATAAAGATTTTACTTTAAGTTTCTGAAGTTTGGTCAATTCCATGTGACTCTCTTGCAGAACGTGATCTTCCCCGGCGCCGGAGACGAGGGAATTACAGAGTACAAGTCTGTTATTTACTACCAGGTCAAACAGCCGCGCTGGTTCGAGACCATCAAGGTAAGAAAACTCTGTCCTGTTACAGTCCTGCTCCATGGATTTACACACAAAGTGAAAAGTACGAACAGGTCCAAAGCGTCTCGTCTCGCACGGGATAACGGAACACACATACAGTACGCGAAAGGACAGAGCATTGATTTCGTCAGGATGCACAGAGTCGAGGAAATAAATGAAGCCCCTTTTAAGAGGCAGTGAATCAGCAGAGCAGCCGTATGTGGCAGCGCTGCCGGAATTTCATCTTTTCATCTGCTGCTTACTAATCGTATGACAAATTCCTCATACGACTCCTTTGGGTATCGTTAAATAGAGAATCAAATAAAGGAGAAGAAAATGAAATGGGTAATTTTAGACTTATAATACATAATTAAAAGGACATAGAAAAACATAATCGCTTGTATGGTGGTGATGATTATTTGTCGTTTATGGACAAAGTCTGCTGGAGTGGTGGAGTACAGTCGTACAGTCAGTAAATCCTCCACCACAGAAGGACAAACACCTAGAGGTGGATTATTTGTTGAGTATAATAATGTTGCCGCTGATTTTAAGTCTATTTTAAGATTTTAAGAAGCTGTGTGTGCGCGTGTGTGTGTGTGTGTGTGTGTGTCGGTCGTATTGAGTATCCATGTTTGTGTGGTTTTAAATGATCACAGTCTGTCAGTGCAGTAGAGAAAGACTGCAGTGTGTGTGTGTGTGTGTGTGTGTGTGTGTGTGTGTGAGTGTGAAGGTGTGTGTGTGTGTGTGTGTAAGAAGCCTTCAAATGTTTTTTTTTTTTTTTTGTCTCCTAGGTGGCCATCCCTATTGAGGATGTTAACAGGAGTCATCTGCGCTTCACTTTCAAACATCGCTCTTCTCAGGACTGTGAGTGCCAGTCCAAACACACACACACACACACAAACACACACACACTCAGAGACAAATACACACATGTCCAACACTCAGTGATGCATCCCACGCATTACACCACTGGGAGTGTGCGTCTACCAAATATAAATGATCCGCTGCTGCTGATTTCCATTTACACACACGCACACACACACACACACAGTTTGTCATCTCTACATCTGTACACCGCTTTTTTATTTTTGTAAAAGAAGTGTAAGTATTGTTCTGAAAGCTTTTCTATAAAGACCTGGTGCTCTGTCGCATCTGTGGTACGTCAGCAAACGTTATGTTCCATTTAAAAACATAAAAATGACAGGAAGTGCCTAACACCTGGTTTTTTTTAGTAGTCTAAGGATACAATTAAGTAAAACACATGAAGCAGCTTTTGGCTTTGGTCTCTTCCAACAGAACAATACACCTCCACACACGTCTAGAAACGCCACATTATGGTCAGAGGAACCCTAAGTCACCAGATCTCACTGTTATCAAACACATCTGGGACATTATACAATGTGCTGTTGAAGACAGAAATCTTTCACATCAAAATACAACAGAATTGTGGAAATCAGGCGTTCGTTGACTAGAGAATATTTCCACAAGTTTGTGAAGTCTGTGAAGGACCTCCAATATATTGACACAATGCCATCACCATTTGTAGAACTGGTGGATTAGATTCTAGCTAATGAAAGAAAGAAAAATGAAATGAAATAAAAGTGAACTATTTTGCCTTACTGTGTTTGCACACAGAAGGAATGTGACCTTCACATTTAACCCATCCGTGCAGTGAAACACACACACACCAGTGAACACTAGGGGGCAGTGAACACACTTGCCCGGAGCGGGGGGCAGCCCCAAATCACGGTTCCTGGGGAACAGTTAGGGGAGTTAGGTGCCTTGCTCAAGGGCAAGTCATGTCATGTCATCAAACCCGCGACCTTCCGGTCACGAGACCGGTTCCCTAACCACTAGGCCACGGCTGCCCCAATGTCTGTTTTCTTAGTCTCGGCCTGATAAACACCACTGACAGGTGATGCTGGTGACATTGGTGATATCGTTACAAGGGCAAAGGGTCTGAGTGTCTTCTGAGTCAGAGGTCAAATTGTAATGGCTAGACAACTAGGTCAGGGCACCAAATTCCTGCTTTATATCTACATTGAACACTGGGACTTTAAAGACATTCCTGTCATCTACAATAAAACCAGTTTCGTACTGGACTCGTAACTAGCGAACCGCTTTGTGCTAACGATGGGCGGTTTTTGAGAGAGCTTGTAATAAACAGGGGCATTTCTCTGAGCAGGGCTATTTGTCTGAACTGGCCTCTGTTTCAGAGAATAGGAAGTGTCATGTATAAATCCCTCTACCTCTCTATTCCGTTGACATGCCGTGTGAGTCGTGTGAGACAGAAAGACGAACAGGACCCGGTCTTGGTGTCTGTAGTACAGCAGGTCATGTTGTTAACCCCGTTCGTAACTTCCTCAAGTCTGACTTAATAAACGAGTTAATTTTTCTGATAAAAGCACTGAATAAATGTCGAATCTGCATTTCTTTATTCAACGATAGCGCAGGTTTATTCCCACTGTTTCGATCACACTTATGTGTGGTCATGTGATCAGGGAGACATTATCATGGTTATGATAACGGATTAATGTTATAAGTTTATATGTATAAATGTATTATTGATGGAAGTTTAAATATGTTTTATTATAATTTAGATAATAAGTGTATAAGTATTTAGTAGTAAGCAATGTTTGACACCTTTTCTTTTTTTTATTCAGAATAATATAGATAGATAGATTCAACTTTATTGTCATTGCTCAGTACAAGTACAAGGCAACGAAATGCAGTTAGCATCTACC
>JAOVVF010000051.1:6444336-6456102 GCA_028565595.1 Duopalatinus emarginatus
TTTGGTGTAACCAAAAGGAAGCCAAAGCTTTTTTTTTTTTTTTTTTTTTTTTTTTTACGGGGGCCATAGACTATGACTACCCTAGCCCCTGCTTTGGCTCCGCCCATGCCAGCGACGTGTATTAGGTGGCGTTGCTACGTATTTTGCATAGGCTTATCTGTACCAGTTTTTTTTGGCTCTTCAGTGTATTACCCAGTGTATAATGTGATGTCTGTAATCAATCTGAAGAAAAAACACAATGATCTCGGCTATGTGCATCGAGGAAGCATTAGTGGATGCACATAGCGAGATGTTACTGTTACTTAACAACAGATGGCAGGACTGGAAATACAGCTCCCTGACTGTAAAACAATAATCAGCACAACAGATTGTATTAGAACCTGGTTGCATTTCTATTAAACACTTAAACAAGGCACCTAAACCTCTAACTGCTCCAAAAAGAACATGCACAGGGGCTGCTATCCGCTCGGGTCAAGTGTCATCACCGCCCCCTAGTGTGTGTGTTCACTAGTATGTGTTTCCCTGAATGTGTGGGTGTGCCAGCACGGTTGGTCACTCACTTCACTTTCACTTTCACTTTTCTTATCTTATTTGTTATGCAATATGAGTAGTCGGAGTCGGCTTCCTGTAATATGATGGAGATGGAGATGGGTGTGGTCAAGACTGGGTTTAGGCTTGGGTTTAGGCTTATATGAGGTGTTGGATCAGATCCAGTTTCAGCCCTTGAGCTTTTGGTTCTGCAGTGAATCTCCAACTGAGTGATTTCGCTCTGGGGAAACGTGTGTGTGTGTGTGTGTGTGTGTGTGTGTGTGTGTATTAAACTGATTTCTTCATACTATACTGCATAGAAATGTGTGGTTTACTTCCTGTGTGTGTGAATGTTTTTATTGAATCTGATGTGCGGTGCTATAATTTTCTGTATGGTTGCAGATGTAATTGTTTGTGTGTGTGTGTGTGTGTGTGTGTGTGTTTTTAGACTGCAGAGAGATCCTTCTACCACTTATGACTGATCAGCTGAAGTTTCACTTGGAGCAGCACGAGGAGCTGGAGGCTTGCTGCCAGCTGCTCAGCAACATCCTGGAGGTGTTGTACAGGAGCGATGTGGTAAACACACACACACACACACACACACACATATGGCTACACATCAGTTTTCTGCCCTCAGTATGATAGCATACACACACACACACCACGTCGGCTCTGTTTTCTCCATAGACCCTCAGCACGGAGGACAGAGAAGGTCGTACACACATGTGAACACAGACACTCTGTCACATGGTCACAAACTGCTGCCACTCAGACTCACTGCTGCACTCTGCAGTTGTCAGTCTGCATTTAATTACCCAGAGTCCCGTTCTGCTCACTGGAAACAGATGACTATTTTATGGGCTGCTTGATTTATAATTTATCTCCGCTTTATGAAATATGCTTAGCTTTAGTCCTCTGAGGAACGCTCTCGCATGCACTGTCCTCCTGACCGTTTCCTCGCTCATGCTCCGGTCTGTCCTGATCGACCTCTGTGTGTATGTGTGTGTGTGTGTGCGCGTACAGAATAGTGCTTTGTCTGTGTAGTGCTGCACATGTGTTCAGATTCAAATTTAAAGTGGGTGTGGCCTAAACGTACCTGTTTGTTTTTAACGACCACACCCGTATTCGGTTACGTTACTCCTCTCGGCACACCTGATGCGCGCCGTGTGTTATTTTTTTCCCCCTCCACACTTTGAAAGTAGGTTGCAGTGGTTTGTAAATAGCAAGGTTTTATTATTCAGACACATCCCGGGATTCATTTTGAATGCTGAGAATCCTACCGACAATTTCACACCACCAAGCGTATTTAAAGGAGGGAAAAATAAATAAATCAGCCTACATGCACACATACGGAGAAAAGACCTACTTTGCTTTACTTGTACAAACTCTGTCAATTTACTCAAAAAAACCTGAGAAGTCGCTTTCAGATACGGATTCAATTTAAGTGACAGAAATTAACCCAAGCATGTGTTCAGTCATGTTGGTAGTGATTTTTTGGTGGTTGTGGTATGTTGTTTAGAACTACCATAATGACGCCACAATGAGACGAATGTAGGTAAACCGGTGGGATGGTTTCTGCGAGTTTGAGTTCCGGTGCCCGGTAAGCAGACTTGTCCGTGCTCTGAGGGAGGGAGGGAGGGAGGGAGGGAGGGGTGTTATACCATTTCTCCCCTGTCAATCGTAGTGTTGTTGGCCATTCATGGGCATCAGTTGGCTCATGCATATAGAAGTGGGTGGAGGGCTTTTCTTTAAGTGTGTTACACCGCCTCCTAACGTTGCATGAAAAGTAGCTTGACAAGAAGCATATGATGGTGTTTGTCCTTTCTGACTGGTAGCTGTCACATGATGGAGATGATTTGTTCTATGGATGGGAACTGGACATGTGTAAATTGGAAAGAAAATGTGGGGAAAAAGGTGTAATGGGGAAAAAAAATCCTGTTTCTCAATAATAATAATAATAATAACAACAGTAATAATAATAATAATAATAAGAACAATAATAATAATCATTGTAATAAAATAGTAATACTAATAATAATAACAATAGTAATTGTAATAATAAAGATAATAATAATAATGCCACTAATAGCAATACTAGTAATAATAATAAGAATAAAAATAATAATAGTAATTGTAATAATAATTATAATTATAACACTAATACAGTAATAATAATAACAATAACAATAATAAAAATAATAATAGTAATTGTAATAATAATTATAATTATAATAACACTAATACAGTAATAATAATAAAAATAGTAATGTTGATACTAGTAATTGTAATAATAATAATGATGATGATGATATTATTATGATTATTATTAACACTAATAGTAATAATAATAATAATAATAATAACAATAGTAATAATAATAATAATAATAATAATAATAATAATAATAAGAGGGGTGGTCTAGTCTGGCTGTTAGTTCCTAAGAGCAAATGAAAAAGATTTCTCTGGTGCATTAGACTTCATTACTTACATTTTTAGCATCATATTAATGAGAAATCTGAACTGGAGGTAGGTAAGGTACTGCTGGAATACAGATCCACTGCTCCAGGGCTTTAGACCATACCTATAGAGAGTTCTGTCTAGACACAGGATGGGCTGTTGTTTATTCGTCCTTTGAAAATATCTGTCCATGGATAGTGGGAACTGTGTGTGATGTTTACTGTGTGTCTGTGTGTGTGTTTATTTCTAGGGTCCGACTCAATGGCATATTCAGATCATTATGGAGAAGTTATTGAGGACAGTGAACAGGACCGTGATCTCACTGGGACGCGACTCTGCTCTCATCGTAAGTCCGGGTTTTCCTTTGTTCGCAGTCGGCATTCACACAGTTCTTCATTTCAGTCAGACGCGGTAACAAGTCAGCAATATTTTTTATATATCCGTCGCAAAGTGATTCCTCCAGAACCTGAGTGAGTTTTGTCAGCTTTTATGCTGTCACTCAAGTCAAGCCATGAGCTAGAGTGGGTTTTCTCCCAGACAGTACGGCACAGCGGTGCTTAGCGGAGCCTGATAACATTACTCTCAAGCAGAACGGAAAAGCTGGCCGGCTGCTGAGCTGTGAATCTTCATCAGTGTGTGTCTGGAGAAGCAGAACCAGACAGCAGCAAGAAGGTCCAGCAACTTAATTCTCAGCATTTACTGGTAAGCCATGGTGAGACAAACGGTACTGCAAGGAACAAAGCGTCTGTAACCAGGTTACCGTCGGCAACGCAGCCTCAGCTCCATATGTGGACCATGCTGAAGAATAGGTGGACCATATCTAATGCCTATATGACTATAACTCATCATACCCTAACCCAGGACAACACTTCCACACATTTATCCACACTGAAGAACCCAAGCTGTGTCTCAATTTAGAAGCCGCATCCCTTAAAGGGAATACTCGTATCACTTCAAAGGCCGAGTCGATCACCAAGGCTGACCCAAAGTGGGATTCCCCTTCCCCTTGCCACTGAAAACCAGGACAGTCGTCTTCAGATACAGTCGTTGAAGGATGAAGCCCCTGAATAAGGAAACAGCTACTGAGTGTCCACCTTAGTATCCCGGATTTGTGGTTCCGCTCTGCCCAGGTAGAAGATCCAGGATCAGGTCGGCTCAACGGCCAAGACGGAACCGGACGCTGGTTCTCTCAAGGAGATCCTGGATTTAAACTCGTTGTGTACTGTGGTACTGTCTGGTGGAAAAGTCTACCATCCGAGTATTCATCCACCTCTTATAGAAACCGCCCCATATCTCTACCTGATAATAATGCAGCATATACAGTGCTTCAGGAGACTTTTATTGTGTTTTCACAGATATGAAATCACACACACACACACACACAAACTGCTGTAGCACACTGAATTATCTGCGTCTTATTGCTATGTGAACCCCGGTCCCTCTCTCTACCGCAGTTTCGTGTCAATTACAATACAAATGGTTCACTGCAGAAACACACACTCATCCTCTTTCGCTCTCTCGTTCCCTCGTGATTGTTTCCCGCTTTCTCTGTGATACACACACTCGCACGTCGCCTCTGTCGCGGCTTCGTTAGCAATAAGGATTTAGCCTTCAGAAATGATTACAGCACATTGAAATGTGTGTGCATGTGTGTGTGTGTGTGTGTGTGTGTGTGTGTTGTATTTCAGGTAAGCCAGGTTTCTCTAATTAACCGTGTATATTGAACTGCTGAAAGCCAATCGAACCCTGTCTATTTTTTCCCCCTACACACACTTTTCTGTTTTTATTCAATCCCGTGATATATTGCCGCCGTGTTATCTCTCATACAGAGGCTTTAGTTCACTGGATATTTTATGAGCAGAAAATTCGAGTTTCTGATTGTTTTGACTCGCCCTCGTCCCCTCGCCTCCTACCGCTCATCCCAAAGCAACCTTTCTTCTTCTTCTTTTTATTCTCGACATAACTGTCCTCTAAATGCCCGTAGCCATCGGTGACACCGTATATCAGTGTATATATAATGCTTGACGGGGACCTTTGGTGAGCGTAAATCACGTTGCACGTTTGTGTGAGTCTACAAATCGTCTCTATTACGTGAACACAGGGGAGATGTTGCTTGGATCAGTGCTACCTATGATGGAGATATGATATCGATCCTGAAGTTATACACACCAAGCCGCCAGAACATACATCAGAACATAACAGGTGAAGTGAATAACGTTGATAATAGATCATTACACTGGTAGCTGTCATGAAGGCAGCAAGTAACAGCTGGTTCTGAAAAAGTTGATGTTTTGGAAGAAGGAAAAATGGGCAAGTGAAAAAAAAAAATCCAAGTGACTCTGAGGTAGCAAATTGTGAGGTCGGAGCAGAACAGCAGGTCTTGTGGGATGTTCCTGATGTGCAGTGGTTAGTAATTATAACAAGTGGTCCAAGGTAGGACAACTGGTGAGCCATGTGACAGGGTCATGGCTGCCCGAGGCTCACTGATACGCATGGGGAGTGAAGGATCATGTTGGTCCCAGATACCACAACACACCTTCAGGGGTCTTCTGGAGTCCATGTCTCGAGCCGTTTGGGAGCTGTCAAGGCAGGTCAATGTTCTGGCTGGTGTATAGCGGTGTATATGTATACATGTGTGTGTGTGTGTGTGTGTGTGTGTGTGTGTGTGTGTGTGTGTATGTGTATGAGAGAGACAGCCAGAGAGAGCGAGGTGTGGAAATGTCTTCATCCTATAACCAATAAATGAATAAATACATACAAGAATCACAAGTCCACCGGTGTCTGTTTTCAGTTATTACCCACCCGGCGCATGTTCCTGTGACCTCTGCACTTTATTAACATGATTAACACATTCGTTCGCTAAAAAAAACGAAAACATTGCACGCAGTCTTTGATGTTATTTTCATCCCTTCTCGAAAAGAAGTGTGCTAATAGCTTTCTTTCACACCAGTGAATCTGTCAGCTTTGTGTTTCTTTAGCGTACATCCGCGCCGTCTGCATTCATGAATATTTTATCACAGAGCTGATCTGAAATGATGCCAGTCGCTTAAGTGTACGATCAGCATCACAGAGAGACGCCTTCTTCTGATTTATTTATTTATTTCTTCACATGGCATCATGACAGTGTTTTGGAAAATCCCAGTCCTTATTGGGGATCGATACTTTCAGACTTGCATCAGTGTCGACGGATCAAAGACCAAGTACGAGTAAATAGTTTTTGGTAGTGATTCAGATACCAAGGGTCCGTTTTAAAAATCTACAGACCTGCCTTGATGCCTGCTCCCTAACTAGTCAGCTGCCTAAGTAGGTTACATTTACAGCATTTAGCAGACACTCTTATTCAGAGTGACTTACAAGGTTACTGGTATTACAGTAGGTCGACATAGTTGCCCAAGGACCCTTATTGGTATAGCACAGACTGGTTGTCCAGACCGCGAAATCGAACCCAGGTCTCTTTAGGAGTGACTTGCTAGCATGCCAGCTAACACCTCCCTCCATGTACTTAAACCCCAAAGCAGCCACAGGGCTTAGAAAATGACCATGGCAAGTTCACCCGTATCTGTTCGTGCACTTTAGATGTTATAAGCTGCATTCTAATGTTGGCGTGCTGCATTTATTCTTTAATAACCGAGCTCTTGTTTACTGGCCGTTTTGTCTGAGGGCAGTTGTAGAATATTGTGAAGGAAGCCACGGTACTGGTAATAATACAGCCTGACACGTAACTGATTGCAGCCAGTGATTTCCTTTCTTTGTGTCCTTGATGCTGGCATGGACAACGCTGTATATATTTGATATGTAATATATTTCAGAGCAGTTGTTAATTTCATTGGGTGTCCAGCTGGGCAGCGTGTTGCCGAGTCTAACGTGAAGTCCCGGTCAATATTATTATTACATTTTTTTTTTTTGATGACTAAGCTACAGTCTTTATCCTGTCCCATTCTGATGCCACCTTTTTCATTCACAACAATGTACAGAACGTCTTTGACTACCATTTTGGTTATAACATGTGATGATATATTAATTAAGGGCCGCTTATTGTTAGGAAACCAGCCTTGTGATTCGAAAGGTCCCCGGTTCGATTCCCGTGCTGACAAGACGTCACATGCCCTTAACCCTCAAGGCACATAACCCTCGACTGCTCCCTGGGTGACGTAGACGGGCTAGCCCACCGCTCTGTGCACGTGTGGTCAGTGTGTCAGTTGACTTTAAACTAGCGGCTTCTTGTCTTCATTTTCACTCCCCTGGTGTAAGCGTCAGGTGATTTCATTTATAGTTTCATAGTGCTTAACATATTTAGCAGGGTGTCTCTCGGGATTTAATAAACAGTACTTTATGATAGTGTCATGTGACATGGACGCTCTGAGTGTGTGCGTGTGCGTGTGCGTGTGCGCGTGTGTGTGTGTGTGTGTGTGTGTCAGTGTCAAGTCATGCAGCAGCGCTGTGCAAATCACGTCCTCGCCAATATCCCTCCTTGTCAGTTGTCACATTCAGATTTATGCATACGGTTTTGATTAACTTGTCTTCTGCTGTGTACGAGTAGAGAATTCACTACACACACACACACACACACACACACTGAACATTCAGATCTGCTCAGGTAATTTCCCTCTGGTGTGTGTTTTCACCTGTGTTGTGCAGCTGGGTTGATTGCGGAAAGCAGATTTCTCTGTGTGTGCAAGCACACCGGTCAATGAGCGGCTCACTATCATTACATCCCTTCTTTTCCATGCTATGGCTGAAATAAACAACAGATCTGTGTATTGTTTCATGTTCTTTCTGGTTTTGTCTCTGTGGAAACCTAGCATTCTTATCATCTTATTTACACCTTGATTTCCCACTCAGTGGGTGGGGACGAGAGAGAAAAGGCTCGTCGTGATTGGTTGTCATCCGACAGACGGTCGCAGCAAGTTCTCAGCTTGACTACAAGACGTCGGAGGTCGTAGTTAGTCAAAGTTGATGTGTTGGAAGCAGGAAAAAGGGGCAAGTGTAAGGATCTGAGTGACTGAGTGACAGACAACTGGGTCTTGTGCGGTGTGTCTCAGTAACACAGTAGTTCAAAGTGAAATAAAGTGAAAGTGATTGACTTACCGTGCTTGCACACGATGCATGCCGTGAAACACACACACGCTAATAAATTAGTGGGGCAGTGAACACTTCTTAAGCACTTCTGTCGTGTCTGATCTGTATGTCGGATCAAGCCGGCAAGACTTGGTTTCCTAACCTCGAGCTATGACTGCCCCATGTGTGTACAGTAGTGAGTACCTACCAAATGAGGTTCAAGAAAGAACGTCCAGAAACCAGAGAGAGGGTCATGGGCACCCAAGGATTACTGATGTGTGTTTACTTTACTTGCCCACCAATGGTTGGGGCAGTTTTGGGTTTGTGGTTAAGGAACCAGCCTTGGGAATCCAACCAACAAGACGCGACTAAGGTCCCCTTCAGCAAGGAACCTCAGATGCTGCAGATAGGGGCTGGCAGCATGGAGGTCAGTTCTACTGCACAGTGGTCAGATCATGTGTGTGTGTGTGGGTGTGTGTAGAGCATCCATTGTGATCCCACAGAAGGTCCAAGGAAGAATCTATTCCTTTAACTTTGATAGTTTTGTGGAGTCCATGCAAAGATTTATCATAGAGCTTAGGCAATTAACTCCTAATTACAACAACTGGCCAATTAGAAGCTTCATTACGTCCGTTTCTGGAAACTTCCAGACAGTCCGGTTGGTGTATGTAAACCAGTGGACCAGTGGAGATCTGAATTAAACGTGTCTCGATTAGCTGTTAGCACAGGAAACGTATGCTAGCATGAGACGTGGATTTAGAACGAAGCCGTTTTAAAGGTTTGGCCTCAGCTGTATGTATAATAGAGTGTGTGTCCTTGTGTCACTTTGTCCAGACAGCTCGTTTCCATCTTAGTGTTTCCCCTATTCCCTCCGACTGCAGTAGAGCTTGTGTATACGTTATTACTTTAAGTTTTGCTGACTCTTCTTGTTCTAGCGTGTTTCCTGGTTTTGAGGTGAACCTGATATAAACACTGCTGCTGTGCAAAAAACCTGTCCAGAATGAATGTTCACTCCTCTCTGGCGTCCGGCCCGAGTGTGACAGCTTACTCTGTCTTTCTCGCACATTGTCGCAACAGAAGCAAGAAAATATTGTCGCATTCGACTGAAACTCTCAACTCATCCTTTACGATCCGTGGCTCTGCTCAGGAACTTGGGAAGGACGCCGCAGACGACCTGCTGCTTCAGAGATGCTCTGGTTGTCTTGTTTGTCTAGAAATCACAACTGGATCCTTGTCAACGTCACTCAGACGCTTACACGTGTACCCATTTTTCCTGCTTCCGACACGTCAACTTTGAGAAAGGACCTTTCAGTGTTGTTTAGTTCACGTTAGTGGTTTTAATGTTATGGTTTAAGGCCAGCTGTAGCCTCGTGGTTAAGGAACGAGCCTTGGGACCAGAAGGACCCTGGTTCGATACACACAAGACACAACTGAAGTACCCTTGAGCAACCTACCTTAAGTACCCTAAGTGCTCTCGGGCACTGCGGATTAGGGGCCGGCCACCTTCTCTGGTCATGTGTGCTCACTTCCTCCCTAGTGTTTATGTTCCACAGCACAGATGGGCCAAATGTGGAGGTCATTTCCACTACCAAGTGGTCAAAAAAGTAGTTCAGTTTTAGCCCTTGGGTTCAGGGTCGTTGTTTTGGGAGGAAAATATACAGGGGCAGGAAAAATATATGGGGGTAAACTGTGGACTTGTGCTTAAGTGAGCGTCTGGATGACCAGCAGGTTGCACGCTTCAAACCCTGCGACTCAATAGGCACACCCGAAGTGCCCTTGAGCAAGGCGCCTAACCCTGAACCGGCCCTTGGTTGTTGTGGACAGGGTTTCCAAGCACACCCTAGTGTGTTTGTTTCCCTGCGTTAAATACAGAGGTGTAGATTCATCTGTGTGCAAGAGCAGTAGACAATGAGTGGTTCACTTTCACTTTTACAGTTAGCTGACTTGCTGACAAAAGCAAAAAAAATGAAATAAATGGAGGTGTAAATGTATTTTTTCCCCCCTGTTGAGGAACAGTGAATGTGGCACTTGACCCCTAGACCAGTGCGGATGACACGGCCACGTAACTCAGATGAAACCGCCACTCCGTTCATTTCTCAGCGTTTATTTTGTGTATTAAATCGTTCTCTTTTTAAAAAACAGTATAAAATGCACGATATTGCACATGGTGAATCAATTGCACTTCTTTAAGGTACAGATATCATCTAGGTCTCTGTTCACGCTACAGCTGAACTATCCGCACGTCAGATCCTTTGACGTCTGCGATAACCGGCGAGAGATCAGACGGGTGGTGTCGTGGGTTTATCTAGTCTACAGTGAAACGTCTCGAACTCGACATCAAACAACCTTCAGTAGTCAAATGTGGATCGGTTTGCTTTCAAGAAAGCACTCTGTCTGTCCGGCTGCGTCCTTTCGGTTTCAGAGACGCAGTGACCTAAATGCCCTGATGAGTCCCGTTCCTGGAGATGCTAGTAGCCCTGATTTAGATGCTCTGCCTCCTTGTTACCACGCAGTCGTCCTGCTGTGACGGCGTTTACGTTAGATAAATGTTTCTGTTCGTATTTACATGTCGGGTTTAGAAACGTACGCCGTAGAAAGCGTGGCTTGGCACCGTTTAAGGATAAAATAACGCTTGGATTATTATCCTGAAAATCTTTACCTTCTAGCTGGATCGAGGACAAACACAAGCCAAGCCGATACACCCTGTGCTGTCCGGCTTCTCTGCTCTGATGTGCCAAAAAAACTGGTACAAAATTGTTAACAGATTGGTCGTGGCTCCATAATGGTACTTTTTTTAAAGCTGGCATTCCATAGGACCCCTGGTACAACTGTCTGTTGTGATGCCAAATTATGGTATTCCCACCCAGAGCAACAGAATTGCAGACTGTCCTGAAGGACGTCCAGTGTTCATTGCCTATTAAATATTTCCTCAAGCTGCTGAGTATTAGACCAGTTTTTCTGGCACTTCGGTGCGTTTCACACAGCCCTAGCTGAACCACTATGTTTAAGATCTGAGGTTGTTTCCTGCCCGCTGCTCTTCACTCCCCTGATTCTCGATGGACTTGAGGAAGGGAGGACGGGTTTAGAAATGGATCAGACTTTCCAACCTTTCTAATGCGTTTTCTTTTCTTTTCTTTTCTTTTCTTTTCTTTTCTTTTTTTTAAACATTTTAATAATCCAGTAAAGGAAGATATAACTTCATACATTATGTATTAGAAAATCTGAATTTAATGCTCGTTATTACGAATATATAAAAATATCTGGTACTTGTTTTCTTTTTTTTCCCCGCTCTTTAAATCAAGAGACGGCTAGAGCTCCCGATATAGAAATTCGATAAATAGCTGCAGAACGTATATTCTTTTCCTTTTTTTTTTTTTTCTTTCCATAGATTAAATAAATTTCATTCTTTCCATTCTCCTGAAGTGTCTATGCAAATCCAAGTCCGATGTCTTGAGTCCACTTGATCAGTAGTGGAGTCTATAGTGTCCTTGTGCTTTGTTCTTATTGGTGAGACTCCAGTCGGGTTGATATTCATGAGTAAATTCAGTCCGGCGGAAATGCGGCTTTTCTTTTTCTCTCCGTGAGAACGAGAGGCCACTGAGCCGCCAGGTAAATAAATAAATAGACCTGTATAGTGTGTGTGGACGTGAGTGAGGGCTATATGAATAACCTAAGCAGAGGTGATGCGCTCGTGGATGAATAAATAATGGGTTGACTTTATAT